>CANXYI010430732.1:0-13097 GCA_948208565.1 Hura crepitans | reverse complement strand
TTAGGATTTGTAAAATGTAGACACAAAGGGCATTTTGGTCATTTTTCACATAAGTTATAAACCAATTGATTCCTATAAAATATACATGCTATAAGTGTTTATAGTTACTTTAAATAATTTATACGGGTCAAAATGATGTTTCATGACATATAAACACCTTAGGGGTATTTTAGTAATTTGGCACCCTGTTGTGTAAATTGACTTAAATAATAAGATTAACTTAGTTAGTGGACTCCACAAGTATGACAAGATATAATGCCATGATTTAAATGCTTTAAGTTCACCACTGAGTATCTTGTATACTCAGTGTACCTATTTTGGTGCGCAGGTACTCAAGAGCGAAATCCTACTTCATGAAGCATGTCGATGAGAGCTTAAAGGATAACTGAGAAGGAATAAGAAGTAAAGGTTGTACAGTTTTGATATCCATGTACTTAGGTGGGAATTGGGTAGAGACTATTTATTTAAGCTTTATATATGTGATGTATATAAGTAAGCATAATCTAGTGATGTAATTAAAATAACCTTCTATGCTTTCTTGTGAATGCATGTTCAGTTATGATATGTGATGTTAATGTGAGCCTAAGGCTCTATATATGCATGCTTTTATATGTGGCTTGTGGCTTGAGTTTGATATGTGATAGATGTTGATGTTAGGCTAAGAATGGAGGACTAAAGGGGTCTAAAAGATATGATAAATAATATTGAAGTGCTTATAAGTGAATAGTAATTTTGGGATAATGACTGACGTAGCCGTCATGCTACCAGATTTTTAGATGGTACTAGATTGTGTTAGATTCTCTTTATAATGGCTAAACCATAGTGATACTAACCTAAATGGTTTGTAGGAATTGACCGAAATGATTTTGGATTCAGATAGAATTGTCTAGTATGGCATAAGTAAAAGTTAAATGAATGACCATGGGGGAAATTTCAGGATGGATGGCCTGGTAGGAATTGTAGCACTTATTAGGTTTCTTCGAGAATATAGTAAGGGGTGTCACATGATATTTTCAGGTCTATCTAGGCACACCTTGGGTCATTCCTAGCTCAACTTAGTTTAACGCCATAAATCAAAGGCTTACAGCCTAAAATGAATTATTAGTTCTTTTAAATTTTTAAATTTTTCCTTTTTCATCATTTTAGATCCCCTCGAAGTTTCATGACTAATGCTGCTTCCTTGGTTCTCGTATAAGTGACCTTACACCCTAGGCATACTTCTTAGACCTAGTGGCACTATTCATAGAGCCTCGACACATGAGCATTTCAATTCTTCCCCTCTTAAGAAAATTTAATCCTTGAAACTACCTAAATCAAATAGTTGTGGATACTGGGCTTTCATCTGTTCTTCTAGCTCTTAGGTAGCCTTTTTAGTATCATGATGTCTCCATAGCACCTTGACTAGTGGTATGGATTTGTTCCTTAATTGTTACAGTTCATGAGCTCAAATCTAGATAGGCTCTTCTTCATAGCTTAAATTAGGATGAATTTTAATGTTTATCATCAGAATCACATGTGAAGGATTTGATTTGTACCTCCTAAGCATTAAAACATGAAAAACATTGTGTATCTATTGTAGCTCAGGGGGTAATGCTAGCCTGTAAGGTAATGGTCCAACCATTTTTGTAATCTCATATGGTACAATAAATCTAGCACTTAGGTTCCCTTTTTGTCCAAATTTTAGCACTTTTTTCCATTAAGATACTTTTAAAAACACTTTTTCACCAACTGCATAGTCAATATCCCTTTGTTTCTTGTTAGCATATGATTTATATCAGTTAACTGCAACTTTTAGCCTTTCTCTAACCACTTTCACTTTTTCCTCTCCATCTCTAATCAAATCAATACCTAAAATTTGACTCTCTCTAACTTCACTCCAATATAGAAGAGTTTTACATCATTTGCCATACAAAGCTTTATAAGCTACAATTCCCAAGATAGACTGATAACCATTATTATAAGCAAATTTTACCAAAGATGGATATTGATCCTAGCTACCTTTACACTCAATTTAAACTTAATTGCACTACCTCATAACATATCCTTGAGTACATGTATCACCCTTTTTGACTGTCCATCAGTCTAAGGATCAAAAGCTATACTATAGGCTAGTCTAATGCCTAATACTTCCTATAGCTTTTTCCAAAATCTAGAGGTAAAATGAGGACCTCTGTCAGAAATAATAGTTACTAAAACACTGTGAAGTCTGACTATTTCATCAATGTATAACTTAGCCAGCTTTTCTAAAGAATAATCCATTCTGATTAGAATAAAGTGAGCTATCTTCATTATTATGTCAACAATCACCCATGCAACATCACATTTACCTCTAGTCATAGGTAAACCTATCACAAAATCCATGGTCACCTTTTCCCATTTCTATTCTGGTATTGCTATAGGATACAACAATCTAAAAGGAACTTGGTGTTTAACTTTCACCTATTGATAGGTCAGACACCTTGCAATATATTTTGCTACATCTTTTTTCATACCAAGCCACCAATAATGAGACTTCAAGTCCAAATACATCTTTGTGCTTCTAGGATGCATAGAATAAGGGAGTTTCATGTACTTCTCTCAGTATCTATAACCTTAAGTCATATATACTAGGTACACATAACCTATTCTAGTAATACAAACATCCATCTTCTGTCAATTCAAATTTTGTGGCCTTCCCCTCTTTAACTTTAGCTACCATCTGAACTAATTGCTTATCTTTCATTTGAGTCTCTTTAATTTACTGTTGAAAATCAGGTTTCACCTGTAACTCAACCAAAATGGCATTCTCTTGAGTATATTACAGTCAAGCATTCATGGCTTTTAAGAGTTACCAAGAATTTTCTACTTAAGGCATTTGCCATCACAGTCGCTTTCCCTAGATAAAACTCAATCAAATAGTTATAATCTTTTATCAATGCTAACCACTTTCTCTATCTCAAATTCAATTCCTTCTAAATGAAGAGGTACTTCATACTCTTTTAATCTATATAAATGTATAATTTTTCATCATATAGATAGTGCCTCCATATTTTTAAAGTAAAAAATAATAATAGCTAGCTCAAAGTTATGAGTAGGATAGTTTCTCTCACTTGGTTTCAATTGTCTTGAAGTATAGGCTACTACTTTTCCATCTTACATCAACACACAACCCAAACCATTCAGTGAAGCTTCACTATACACTGTGAAATCCATACCCTATTCGGGTTGAATTAGGATAGGAGCTTTTTTCAACATCTTCTTCAATTTCTCAAAACTTTCTTAACACTTATCATCTCACTCAAATTTCACATTCTTTTTAATCAATTTGGTCAAAGGAGTAGAAATGATAAAAAAACCCTTTCATGAATCTTTTTGTAGTACCCTGCTAATCCTAGAAAACTTCTTATCTCCATCATTCCCATTCTAACACTGCTTTTGCGTTACTAAGGGTCCCTTATGCTAAAATATGTGCCCCAAAAATGCTACTTCACTAAGCCAAAACTCACATTTACAAAGATTGGCATAAAGTTAACTCTCTCTCAAAGTCTATAACACAACCTGAGATATTGTTCATGCTCTTCTTTGTTTCTAGAATACACTAGAATATCATTAATGAACACCACCACAAATTGGTCTAGATAAGGTTAAAAAATCCTATTCATTAGATCCATAAAAGTTGCTGGGTCATTAAAGAGCCCAAATGGCATCACCAAGAATTCATATTGCCTATATTGAGTTCTAAAAGTAGTTTTAGGAATATTAGGCTCTATGATTCTCAACTGGAAATACCTGAATCTCAAATCAATTTTTTAAAGTACACCTGCACACCTCAAATGATAAAAAAGATAATAAATTATGGGCAATGGATATTTATTTTTCATAGCCACCCTATTTAGCTACCTATAATCAATACAAAGTCGAAGTGACCTATCTTTCTTCTTTACAAATAATATCAGTTCTTGCGTCTAATAGGTCTTGTAACTGTACTTTTAGTTCTCTTAATTCAATAGGTGGCATTCAATAAGTAGCAATGGATATTGGTGTTGTACTAAGATATACCTCAATTTCATAGTCAAGTTCTCTCTAAGGTGGTAAACTTGGCAACACATTAAGAAATACATTAGGAAATGGAGAAAGAATAGGGATATGTTCAAGATTATAGTTAGAAGTATTCATGTCAATGACATAAGCTAGATAAGCTTCACACCCCTTTTGATGAAGTTTTCATATTGTAACAATAGAGATAAGATTATTTAGAAGACTTCTCTTACCATCCACTGTCACTGTCTTGCCCTCTATAGCCTAGAGGGTCAATTTCTTATATCTACAATCAATAATGGCTTGATACTCAATTAGCCAACCTATCCTTAATATCACATCAAACTCATGGAATGGTAGATCAATCAAATTAGCAAAAATTTGTTATCCTAGAATCACTAGAGGGCACTACCTATATACCCTACACACTATCCTATAAAATTACTAACTATAATATCTATATCAATATGTTTAAGCTCTAACCCCATATTATGTGCTTATGTAGTACATACATATGAATTAATAGAACCAAGGTCTATTAAAGCCAAAACTAAAATGTCAAATAAATAAAAAGTACCAATTAAGACTTTTAGTGTTGCAGCCTCTTCTCTAATTCTCATAGCATACTCTTTGGCTAGAGCACAAGCCTCAGACCTTGTACCCTGACTAGCACTAGGTTACTCTCCTCTATTCTGCCTCTGACCCCTATTCTTAGGTGCAACATTTGATGCCTATATTTGAGCACCCTCTGACTGTCTCTAAGGACAGTCTCTTTTCTAATGATCTCCAGCACCATAATGGAAACACTCTCCTCTTCTGCCTAGTCTACATTGCTTTTAGCGTCTCTTTGAATAGGTATTACAAGTGGGAGGTCTATTTTTATTACCCCCTATTCTAAGAGCACTATCTACATGAGTAGGCAATCAATATCTACCTATAGAACCTTATCTAGATCTCTAGGATTGTGCTTATCTCTATCCTTGATACCTTAACTAATATTGGGGCCTAGGCTGTGACTATGAGTGTCCCTCTCTTTTTTTCTTATTATCCCCTGACACTGCACTAGACTTTCCCATAGTGAGCTATCTTTTCCTTTAGAAAAAATCCCTCTTCTCTTATATAATTTCTTTTATGTCATATGCATCTGCCACTAGTACTGCAAAATCTTTCTCTCTAGGGTTTACTATCTGCATTCTTAATTCTGCATTTAGCCCCATTAAAAATCTCTTAAATTTCCCTTCTTTATTAGGAATGAACTTTTTAGCATACTTTAGTAGCCTGGTAAAATCTTTCTCGCATTTCGACATTGTCTGTCTTCCCTACTTCAAATCAAGGAATCCTGTCTCTTTTTATCCTTATATGAGTTAGGTATGTATTTCTTCCTAAACTCCTAAAGGAAAAATTCCCATATCAAGTCTATAGGTGTTTTTCTTGTTTAAATAGTATTCCACCAACTGTAGGTTTTTTCCTAAAGAAGATCAGTGGCACATTGATAATTTTCTTCTACTGCATATTTTAGTTGCTCCAAAATTTTGAATGTTCTGTCTAACTAGTATATATCTCAAGCTATATCATCTTTCTTCATCCTTAAGAAATCAATAGCTCTTATTTTCTTCAACCCTTCTAAAGGTGTTTTCTGTGGAGGAGCTGGTGATGGAGGTGGTACTGGAGCTAAAGGAGGTAGAGGTGGATTAGCAGTAGTAGTATGTTTAAGTAGGTTCACTATTTGCTATAATAAAGCAGGAGATGCTTCTGCCTACTATTGACTAGGCACTTTTAGCTGTGGCTACTATACAACATCAATTGGTTTAGGTACTGATGTATTGTCTAGGCCCTATATAGTTATGGGTGCAAAACTAGCCACTTCTTTAACCCCTCCATCGAGTATCTGATTAGCCATATGCTTACTGCAAAAGGAACAACCTATCAACCTCATATAGCTTAACAATTTTGTGGAATTGAAACTTAGATAGTTATACTCGTGTACTCGACCTAGGAATATTAAACCTTTACTCTGGTACCACAAAATATGACACCCCCTATTAGATTCCCAAAGAAATCTAATAAGTGGTGCACTTCCCACTAAGTCACCCCTCCTAAAATTGCTATTCCAATTTATTCATTTAACTTTTACCAATTTCCTATTATTTGATTTAGCTTAACTCCAAATCATGTTCGATCTTTTTATAGGCTTAGCTTAAGGCTACGCTAGTCTATTTGTGCCAAGAATGGTCAATTATACTTTGGTCAGATGCTTCCTAAAATTTGACTGCATAATAACTATCTAGACACTATCCAAAAATTTTAAACCTATAAAAACACTTCCATAAATTCATATTCCACATCTCCTAGACCCTTCAAGTCCCTTGAATATCAACCTAACAACATTAGGCTATCAGTTTATTCATATAGGCCTCAAGCTACAATCACTATACTTATAGTCCTAGAGCCTTAGGCTTATATAGCATAACATCACATTAAAGAAAACCAAGCATTCAAAAAATTCAATAACTGACTTGTTGCATAACATAGTATACACCTATATATGTATAGATATTACAAATCCTATTTGCAAGGTTCCTATTCCCACTAAAGTACATTGAGTTAAAAAACTATAACTAAACATAACAACCTTTTAGTTGATCCTTTGAACTTTAGTTACAAGCTTTACAAGGCTATATCCTGATTCTAGTTACCTACGTGCTAAAATAGGTATGCTGAGTATTTAATATACTCAGTGGTGAACTCAAGCATTTAAATCATGTGATATGGTTTATTCATGCATATACATAATTAACATTATCTAATTTAGGTTATTAAGCCAATAGTTAAATTATCTATGTCAAATGACCAAAATACTATTGCACCTGTACATGACAATTTATTACTTATTCAATCATTTAAAAAAAATAAGTAAACTATGAATTTAGGCCATTTGTAATAATTAACCTTCAAATAATTGGATTATCAGGTGAATAAATGTTATACATGAAAAATTACTAAAATGCCCTTTATCATGTGCACTGGTTATGTATTCATTTAATTATGCCCAAAATCTAGGAAATTCATATCTACTGTTATCAGTGTTGTATGTTATTTATTTAATTAAATTAATAGGCCCGACTAGGTAGATGATACTTCAATACACTGGATCTAGAAGGAATTAAAATAGTGCAATGATCCACATTTTGGACCTTAACCACTTCACTTGTCTAATAAATATTATAAGTATTAGTCTATACCAAATCACATATTCAAATTAATTAATTAGTCTAGTCTGCCTAGCAGACTGGTCTATCTAAAAAACTAGTGAAGTGGCCTTCGAGACCTACATCGCTACATAGGCATAATTAGGTAAATAGTACAAACTATGTAAAATTACATAATGGCCTATCCAACAGACTAGTACAGTGGCCCCAATATAAACTTCAACCATTGTACCGACCTTGCCTAAAAATCAGACAATGTAGCAGTTGCTAAATCCCTAAGTTAACCGGTCGATCCATTCAGTGAGTGTCTATCTATTAGGCCATAACCTCACTTTATGTTTATTTCTTTATTAATTACCATTTTCTAATATTCTTAAGTGTAAAATAGATAGATATAAATTTTATCTCACACTCAAATTTTAGCCTGGTCTGGTATAACTATAATTAGGCACTACTGGGTTAACTTCTAATAATATTTATAAGTCCTATATTTAGTAATATTCAAGGCATATTATTCCTAGTCTTATTACATATTCAATTTCCATTTAACTACCATTTACTGTCCAAGTACATTTTTTATTCATGTAGTGGTCAATTTTAGACAATTATAGGTCATTTCATCATCTTGCGATAGCCCTTTTTAGGTTTATTTCTTAGCCTTTATTAGTGCAGTTTTTACCATTCAATCCATATTTTACATAGGCCTAAAGCCAGCATCAATTAGTCCATTCATAAGGCCACAAAATAATCAAACAAATCATGCCATAATATTGTCCCATAATTGCCATTTTAGGCATCCTTTTTAAGCCACTATTTAGCCTATTTACAAGTTCATATTAGTTCAAGTATGTGTCTCATTTTAGGCTTTTTTTTAAACCTTTATACTAGCCATTTGTTCATCTATCATCACACATTCATTGATCCATTTATGTCTTGGCAATCTCATACATTTATTTAAATCATACCAAGTTTATTATTCCATATTATGTTTATTAGGTTTACATGTTATTTTTATTAACATTACTCTCGGGTCATGGTTATCCAATGACATTAATTATGTATTTTATTAACATCTATTATACCTTTAATCTTTCATCCATAACTTAAACACATTCATACACATACGTTCACATTTTCATGCTATTTAAGGCAGTGTATACACATCAATATGCCTTGGCCATTCACCATAGTCATGCACATATCACCACAATTACAAGTAACCCTACCTTACATCAATACTACAACCTTACAAACACTCCAAGCTACCTTAATAGTGCACATACACTTATACACCCTCACAAGCATCTCTCAACTAAACAAGGTTACTCTAATGCACAGTCCCTTTTCCATCAACCAACCCAACATACATTCATCGATCATTGCAAGTTATTCATACAAACTATGAATTCATTCTAGCTACTCTCTATCACTAATTTAGCCACACTTAACACACCTATTACCGCATATAAGCCATGGCAAAATAGAAAGGCATGATCTAAAGTATATGAGTTCACATACCTCTCAAGGAAAAGAGTTAAGTTGCACTCCCTAAAGTTGAAGAACCCTTAAACCATGAACTCTAGCCCATTTTTCTAACGAAAATCAGCCCTAATCTTTATGCCATTTGCTTTCCATGTCCCTCCCCCTTTTCTCATGAAAATTAGCCACAATCTTCATGCGATTTGCTTTCTAACTCCCTTAAATACACAATCCATTAGGACTTAGGCATTCATCAACATCCATTTACATCCAAAATTCCGCAAGTATACTCACCTTGAACCTTTATTGCCTTTGTAGGAAAGCTATCTAACCATGCTCCCTTGAATAAATTTCAATTAATTATTGGAAGCTTCTTTTCCAATGATTCTTTTCCCCTTAAGTCCCTAACACATAAAGATGAATTTAAGAGAAAAGATTTTTCTACAAAAACTTAGAGAAGAGGATGAAAATGATCCTCTTTCCCTAAAATGGCATTGATTGCAACAACAAAGGGAGAAGTAAATTTTCTTCTTTTATGAGTGGATTTTGCAACTTTTCACCATGTTTTGACATGTGTAATGGTGCTTAGGCTAGCTAGCATGGTATGGATAGGTCCTATGACCATTCGAACCATCCTGAAATAGCTTGATTTTGGCAAAAACTTTAGGAAATTTTTAAAAATCATAAAGACTTTGAAAAATTATGCTATTTATTTTAAAATTCCTTTTTAAATCCCCTTTACATGCTCATGAATTTTTGTGGCCAAATTCCCATTATAGGGTAATTTTCAGATAGCCTTAATTTATGTGCCAACCTAAAAAATTATAAGAATTTGCAAACAACCTCAAAATTTAAAATTTCTTTCAGCAATGAACTCAATGGAATTTTTAAGCTTTAGGGTATGATATTTTGGATTTATCCGGGCACATCTTGGGTCATTCCTAGCCCGACTCAATTTAACCCCATATATCAATGGCTTACAACTTAGAATGAATTTTGGTTCTATTAAATTTTAAAATTTTTTCCTTTTTCATCATTTTAGAGCCCCTCAAAGTTTCATGACTAGTGCTGCTACCTCAGTTCTTGTTCAAGTGACTTGGCACCCCGGGCATATTTCCCAGACCTAATGGCATTGTTCATAGAGCCTCGACACATAGGTATTACACACCTATTCTAAATTCCAGCTCTTATGAATATCTGTGTTTGTCTTTATGTTTTCCTTCACAAGATTAATTCATCATTCTCTTAGTTATAATTATCATTTAGGCATGTACCATGATCATTCATATGTGTATCACACAAGTTGTTATGATTCTTTTTGCTATTGTTCTTAGGTCTTCGTGGACCACCGTTTGTGTTACTAATCTTTTTCCATTGAGTTGTATAAGAATGTCCATTCTTACTAGATTAGAGGTCCAGATAAACATATTATCTATGATATATCATGGTTCGCACGAATATAGAATGGAGCATTAGGGAGTTTGCACAGACTTGACAATGTAAAGACAAGACCAAATAGTTTGCTCTCTATTTTTTATGTGGTATTGCACCTTTTATTTCTTTTAACTATTTTGGGATGTAATAGGTAGATTAATAACTTGTTTAATACACCAAAAGTTTAACCTCACATTATTGTTCTTTCTATGTAATTAATTAGTATTTTCTTAATAAAATGGTTTAGATTTTTCCTTAATAAAAGTCACATGAAAAATGTACTTTAACAAAGGCTAATCTACTAGATATAGGAGTTGGGCAATTTTTGCCAATTCCTATTGAATTATAGGTAATTGTTAGGTCAAACCCCAATCAATAAATGACTTGATTTCTAGATGTCTAATGTACACTGATGCTTTTTGTATATTTTGAATACTATAATTTATTTTCTCCAAGTGAAAAGATGACATAAATGCTTTAATTAAAATGCTTGATCACATGATATAGGATTGATAAATGGTAGAATATAAAGGAAGGTATATTATTAAGGAATTAGAAAGATTTGATTCCAAACCCTTTTTAGGCAAAAGATCAGTGGTCTTAATGCAGAGCTAGGTGGTGACTACAAACACTAACTAGCTCCTCCTCGATAAAATAAAACATAAATCTACACACTTTGATCCAAAAATCCTTTATAATAATAACTTATGTCCTATACACTAATCTTATTCAGGGTATATACTCAAATATAACTTGTTCCACCAATATTTATGTGCTTAACCTTCCTTCACATTTTTATTTATATCTAGCCATTTCTAATCTGGTCATGCTCATATCAAACCTTTTATATATCCAATACATCATCTCCATCGTAATAATCTTTTCTAACTTATTTATTTTATATAACTTCTACCTTTGAATTCATTTAAGGTTAAAAGTTATATAATGTGCCTTAATTAATAAGGGAGTAGGTCCATATAAGAGTCCTAGTAGTTGTATAATGATGAATGCATATTTATACACACAATATCATATATACATAATAATGTAAGCCTAGGAATGCATGAACCTTAACTCTAATACTACTAAATGTAACACCCCTTACTCGATTTGTAATGGAATTTAATAAGAGAATGTTATAACCCATGTAATGACATATATCCTAACATATAAATATAATGTAATATCACACAAAAATGGGAGTAAAATTTTTTTGTTTTGTTAAACTTTTAAAAATAAGTTACTATAGTTTAAAATTTTTTATTAGGTTTAAAACCATATTATAATGATGACAATTATGCCTAAAATTCAACCGTATAATAGTAATATCGAGGCACTACCTAAAAATAAACCTGCATAAGAATACACTTATATGACACTTATACGTTTCATCTCTACTTGAATTCATCATTAATTTTCATATTTAACCAATATTATCATATCATATATGACATACATAATCTCTTCTAATCATTACTTTTTATCATTTGCTCTAAGTCATATACATGTAATCTATATTACATAAGACATACTTATTACGTCTCTAAATTGAACATGTCAAAATAATAGTCATTATCTGGTTCAATAAGGATATATAGCATAATATTTATACAAAAAGTGTGAATCACTCATATTTACTTTACCTTTCATATGTTCTTTTGCAACATATACTAAAAATACATCATATATCAAATTCACACACAAATGATACATGTTCAAAATAATACAACATTCTATCCACCCTACATCATTTGATCTTTTTGACTTTTATTAGGATTAGACCATCTACTTTTTATCTATTAACTACTAACTTACACATTAAGAGACAACACGATGCACTAAGTATATAGCTTAGTAATATACTTTAAAAAACATGTAAGAAAATAGAAGATACAGACACACACACATAGCATGTATAAATTCTATTACTTAATGTTGTATGCTAAAATTATAATTATAGCCATATAAGGCGATCCAATTTAACAATATAACATCTATCTTTGGAAATTTTCACATTTGTTTTGAAAATACACAAATAAAGTCTTATAGTATAATGATTTAACCATAACTTAAACATTTTAAAATAGTCCTCATAAAACACACAAATTTAACCTTATTAATTTATAATTACATTACTAATTGACATGATGAAAGTATTAAAAGATACTCATACTATGCTTTTGGTTCACTTCATAACTCAGATTACAAGTTAAAAGAAGATAACTATATTTATAACTTACCTATTCTATCAAATTTCCTAGTGACTAATGGTAGGTAACCTCAAACATAGCAATTAGTTCCATAAAGCTTCATTATAACTTTATAACTACTCATTTATAGAATGTTATTTAGTGTACTTCAAGCATTTCATTAAATCCTAAGGCAAAATTTCTAATCTTAAACCCATAATGAAATAAATTGAAATATACAATATTTAAATATTTTTGCTTATACCAAAACTAGAGAATTTTGACATTATATACAGAAAGTAACCATAGTATAAAAAATATCAAGAAATAATCGTATGTGCAATTCATTTTAAAAATAGCATAGGTTATATGTTACCAATATTTTATTAAACTTGAAACTAAATTATTTCATCGATTTCCTCCATTAAACTTAGGAACTAAGTAGACATAGCCTTATAAATAAGTATACTTTACATATTTAAACAAATTACTTTACATGCTTCAATATTACCAATTTATATCAACTTAAGTTAATAAGCTTACCATTTTATAATAAGTAAACCATCATATGAAATCAAATGAGTCATAAAAGTAGTCATGATAGAACACCAAGTGAGGTATAAAGTACCTGTCGTAAGGGAACAATGAAACAACAAAGCTTTGACCATATGAAACCAAGTGAGGTGTAGAGTGTACATTTATGTCCCAATGATGAGGCAGTTGTTTTTAGAGCCACCACCTAACTCTACACTAGGACCACTGATCGTTT
>CANXYI010430723.1:0-11892 GCA_948208565.1 Hura crepitans | reverse complement strand
ACCTATAAGGGTCATACATTCTAATATCTAGAATGGTATGACCTAACTTCTAAGTGTGTATACCATATTGGATCGATAGGATATGATATCAAAAAGTGCCTTATCTTTAGAAGAAAAGTACAAGCTCTCCTTGATACAGATTTTTCAAGTTTCTTGTCAAGATGTTTGAAAATTTTTTTGGTCTAAGATGTAACTCATTTGTGTAGCTTCCTTGGATTCTACCTAATATTTAAGAAAGCATGAGTAATAGGCCCTCTATCATATCTTAAGAGTTATGGTAATTTATCATATAAGTACTTTGATTCCATTTTTCTTATATGATTTCCATTTTATCTTTTATATATATAAACTCACTTGCGATCTTTTATATTTTCTTTTTATTTGAATGATATTGATCCAATTCATTGACATGATTTAGTTGTATGTTTAAAAAAATAATATTTCAATTAGACTTGGCAAGAATGAATTAAGATATGTGCTTTCTAAAGTGCATTGTCAAAGGCCAAGTGATGAAGTTCCAAGTTTAGTAAAGCAAAAAGGATAAAGATGAAAGACAAGGAATGAATTTTTAATTCCATATTGACAAGTGAGATTAGTCATACAAAAACTATAGTCTTGTTAATCAAGTAGCATATGATGTTTCTCTAAATTCTCAACTGAGGAAACTCAATACATATATTGATGTTATCAATACTAAAAGTTCACAAATTAAGTTTATGTCAAATAAGTAAATTTACTTTAGTTCAAGAACAAGTCTATATATATTAGTAACACTCAAGCGAGATGACTGCAAATGTTAATGCATAATTATTCATTTGAAGATACCTTAAGTCTCATGATCTTTCACATTAACTCTCAAAAAAACCTAGATGCAAGTTTATAAAGGGAAGTTTTAGCTTTTTAAGTAATGTATGATTAAGGCATTATCATAAAAGAAATACAAATTTAAAGTAAATCATAGCAAGGATTTTATGGATTATGAAATGCTCGAAGTCAATAGCTTGGTTATAAAAACTTAAGATATTTCATTAAATGCTCTTGTTAATAACAAATAAAAAAGCAATAAAAATGGCTATTAGGATGGAAAATCCTTCAGGACCACTTAAGCAAAAGTTAGGGTGCCTACTGGCATGAAAACTTCTTAAAATAAAGCATACTATGTAAATGTTAGAGCACAATCCATAAAGGAAAAACCCAAAAATGAGCTTTATAAGCAAAAATTGGGACATATAAAAGAAAAAAGAGAAGTATCAACTAGGCCCACAAAAACAAAATAGATATAGCAAGCAAATAAAGACTTTGTAAGAGATAACTTTTTGTTTCTAAACTTGATTACAAGAATAATATTAGATTTTTTATAGTGCAAAAGTATCTTTGATAATGAGAAGAAAAATATAAGAGCAACCAAGTGGAAAGAAAAATTATAGGGGTAACCAAGTTCAATTAATATTCAAATGTCCAAATAGAAAAGTAATGAAATAAAAGAAATAAAGAACTCAAAAATGAAAAAAGAAAAAACACAAAAAAGAGTCCTAAAAGAACACTATTCAGGTTAATCATTCAATATCATGAGCTTAAGAAATAAAAGTAATTAGTTAAGAAAATCCAAAATGATTGGTCAATAATAAAGATACTGATGAAGCACTATTTTGAAGGATTAAATGAATTACCAAGACTACAAAATAAGAGATAAGTTTTGGCATATGGAAATATTCTGCATATGGCTTTCTTTATACAAAATAGAAGGATCTTATTTCTATAAGAGCTATACTATCAAGATTCAAATAGCAAAGAGTTTTATTGCCCAAGTTGAATACTTTATAAAAATAAAATGAAAAAAGAAAAGGAAAAAACAAGACAAAAAGAAAATTGATAGAAATCTAAAGTTCATCAAGGAAGAAGGAAGATAACTAAGAGAAAATTGTGTTTATTATCAAAGAGAAATAACTCAAGATGTTATAAAAATGCTAATAATAAATCAAAGGATGAAAATAAAAAAAAGGTATGCTGATATTAGATAGTAAAAGGTCAACAAAGACAATTAAAAGGAAATACGCTTTAGTTGATATAAGGGTGTAGAGGACATCAAATAAAATAAGATATCATGAGAACAACAATGTTTAAGATGATTAGAAATGCAAAATTTGTTTAAGCTTCTTATAACCAAAGGATAACTTATCTTCCCTTTGCTAATGGCATAGAGAAACAATAAGAGATTAAAGGGCCTTAGAGTGCAAGAATGGTAAAGTACAAACTTTTAAAGTCCTCATAAAAGAAGAACAAAAAAAATTCAAAGTTCATGGACACATATCAAGGATCTCTAATTGTATCTAATTAAAGGGACACATTTAAAAAAATTTTCCAAAATTATGGCCTTATTTCTAAAAAGTTAAGATTAGCTTTGGTATAGTCGATGGTGAATGTACAAGTAAAAGATTGTATAGAGAAGTTTAAATTTGGAATTGTGATGGTGTACAATTTTAGAAAGAAAAAAAAAAGCTTAAAGTTGCTTTGTTTAGGCAAAATGTTATTCTTCCATTCAACTTATATACCTTATTGATATTTTTATGGATGCATATCTAGGATAGCTTACACTTTGTCAGGGTTTGCTTTAATTCCCTTTTGGCTAACCATGAAATGTAGGACTTTTCCTAACTTGACTCTAAACTCAAACTTTTTGTGTTTTATTTTCATATAGTTATTTAGAATCTATATAACTTTCCTTAGATTAGTTGTGTAATTCACTTCATAGGAGCCTTTTATCATCATGCTATCAGATATGCATCCACCATTCGGCTAATTTGCTCTTTAAACATTCCATTAATTAATCTTTGGTAGGTGGCTTTAGTACTTTTCATTCTAAAAGGCATAACCTTGTAGTTAAACAACCCTTCATTAGTGATGAAACTTGGCTTCTCTATATCTAACTTTGACATAGTTATTGGTGATGCCTAAAGGAGGTATCCATGAAATTATAAACTTCATGACTTAGTGTTGAGTCTACTAATGGATCTATGCTAAGTAAGGGATAACTATACTTTGGACATGCCATGTTGAGATATATAAAATCAACATATATTCTTCCTTTCTATTCTTTTTCTTGACTAGATGACATTTGCTACCCATTCTAGGAATTGAACTTTTTTAATTGCTTTATATTTTTTTTTGCAATTTGTTAATCTTATCCTTAATTATAGCTCTCCGTTCGAGTGTGTGCTTTCTCTTCTTTTATTGTAATGGTATAGCCTTAGGGTCAAAATGTAACCTACATACCATATACTTTAAGTCTATGCTAGTGATATCACTTGGCTCCCATGCAAAGGTACTAATCTTGTTCTTTAATACTTTAGTGATGCTTTCTTTGGTGCTTATTTGTGTTTGCCTTCCTAAGGATATCTCTTTACACTTTGCCAGTTCTATTTTTAATACCTCATCTATTTGTTTTACTTTTTTAAGGCATTCTCCTTTCTCCTTGTTTATTTTCTTGGCATATGTGTTAGTAGCTTCTTTTATTGTTGCCACATACAATTTCTTGGCTATTTATGATTTTATATACTACTATATCCCCTTTTGTCATTTGGTATCTTCATGACCAGGTAAATATGCAAGTTATTTCTCTTATGCTATACAACATTAGCCTTCCAAAAATAACATTATATGCAAATGGCATGTCTACAGCCATAAAGGTATATTTATATGTTTTAGAAATATCTTTACCTTTTAGTTCTACGTATATGTTAATAGTGCTTTAGATGGGAATAGTTGAGCTACCTATTCTAATTAAAAGTGCTTGAATAGCTATCAAGTCTTTTACTAGTAGCTTTATCTTTTTACATGCCTCATGGGTTAATAAATTTATAGCACTCCCATTATCTACTAGTATTCTTTTGATGAGAAAATTTGCAATATATGCTTAAATAACTAGGGCATCTTCACATGGAATTTTAATTTCTTTTGCATATTTTACTCATATGGAGACTAGAGTTGCTGCCTCTAATTCTTTTATTATATATACACCCTGACTTGTCCTTTTTCTTTTGCTATTGCTATCCTCATACAACTTTCAATTAAAGATGAGATGTATTACCTTAGCTCTTGCCTGATCGAGCATTCTTTGACCTTTATATTGGTCATCATCATTCAGTTGGCCACGCCTTCTCTTGGGGCTACATTTTTCTTTACATGTTGGACTTATATCAATGTCATCCTTTTTTATGATCTTTTAAGTGACCTCCTTTGGATTAGCCTTTTGATCTCTTTTTTAAGAGGTTGACATGCGTCTATTTTATGGCCCAAATTTCTATGCAAATCAATTAACTTATTTTTATCTCTCCTTTTGTATGACTTGTCACTTAATCTTTTAGGCTCATTTACTATTCCATGATTTTATTTTATGCATATTAATATATTTGTTGAAGTGGTATTTATTGGAGTAGACTAGAATTTCTTCCTATTTTTATGCTTGTCATCATTCTAAGGGAGTTTTTCCTATTAAAACCTTTTCTATTAGGGCTAATTGCCCTTATTATTTGTCTTCCATCTTTTTCATTATATGAAGTACTAGTAAACAACTTCCATTAGCCCTACTTGCATCATCCAAGTCTATGTATTGGCTAACTCTATCCATTAGTTCCCTAAAATCGGTAAGCTAATTGGTAACCATTGAGTTATAAAGCGATGTGTTTTTTACATTATTTGTCATTTTCATAATAACATTTAAAAAATTAAATATTGAGTTTCTAATATAAGATCACTAAATCTTTCTATAGAGTCTCTGAGACTCTTGCGATCCCTTTGTACAACCCCCTATAGGTTTGTTACCATCTTGTTACTCCTAAGTTGTATAATAAAACTTGTTTTGAACTTGTTAGATAGTTGCTTTAAAGATGAAATTGATTCTAGTGGTAGATCATTGAACCATTTTAATGGGCCTCCTATTAATGTCCTTAGAAAAGCTCTACATATGATAGTATCATTGAAAGTTTGCATATTAATAAGTGTTAAATACTTAGATAGATAGTTCCTTAGGTTAGCTTTTCCTCTATATTTATCCATTCGAATATCTCTAATCCTAGGATGTAGCTTCCCAAATTTCTTGGGAGAATAGAGAATCTATAATTCTTATAAATTTTAGCTTTTGAGGTTACCCACTTATATTTCTTAACAAATTTCTTGAAAAAATTGTTAAGCATGTGTTTTACTTTTCCATTTTGCTCTTAGCCTTTATTTTCAAGTGCTTTTTTTTTATTACAATCATTCCTTGATTATTGAGCTTTTATGCTCTCACTACTAGAGGTGCTAGATGAACTGTCCATTTGACTACCCTTGTGGTACCTACTTCTACCTTTTGACTCTTTAGTGGTTGAGGTTTTGATATCACTTGAAGAAGAACTTAAGTATCTTTACTTTTTTCTATACTGGTCCTTCTTACTAGATTCACTTGGAGATTTAAAAGAGTGTTTTCTTTTTTGTTACTTTTTTTGAAGCAAGATATTAGAGACCAACTTTTGTAATTGCTCTAAAAATTACATGTGTATTTATTCGTGGAATCCATTGATTTGGTGTTTTACCTATGCTCTCGCTTATTTGATTTGCTTCATATTAACTCAAGGCTCTCAATGAAAGGACCAATTGATAATTACCAAATTAACATAAATAATCAAAGTGGGTTATGTAACACCCATGTTTTGAGGCTCTGGGAATAGTGCCATAGGGTCCAAGGGGTGAACTTAAGGGTCTAAGTCACTTGTATATTGATTGAGGCAGTGGTACAGGTCAAGAAACTTTAGGATGGGTGACCTAGTGGGAAGTACGCTACTTATTAGGTTTCTTCGGGAATCCAGTAGGGGGTGTCACATTTAGTGGTATTAGAGCAAAGGTTCAATGTTCTGTGGTAGAGTACATGGATATCAAAGAATTAAGTTTTAACTCCTCTGAATTGCTATGCTATCCAAGGCTAAGAAAGGAAAGTCTTTTATAGTATATAAATGACTGGTCTAATTGCCCGAATGAGGGCTATGGACCAATTGGTTTGACAACCATAGTATATAAAGAGCAGGTCCTATATCAATAGTTGAACCCAGTTATGCTGCTTAGCAGCCAGAGTCAAGAGTGACTGATAGATAATAAGTAGGAGAAACCCTGTCCTGGCACTGTGAAAAGTAGCACATGAAAGGATCTTACTAGATTTCCAAAGTATGTTGAGGAAATTATTTTCAAAGACACACAAAAAATGAGAGCTTCCTTATAAGACTGAATACAGAATCAAGGATATAGACAGTTAAACCTCAAAAAGAGGGATTTGGCAGCATAAGTATTAGTTGCATGTGACAAAAAGAAATGGTACTAATAAGAAGAGACCTTTTTTAGAGAAAGAGGTAAAGCACTATGGGACAACCAAGTGCAGTACCAGATTGGTAAGATAAGGAGAGAAGGGCAGTTATAGGCATAATTGCAGCCTAGTTCTTAGTACCAGAGAGGGTACTAGGGGTAAACTACCCATGTGTGGTTATTGGTAGAAAGGGCACCACAGAGAAAATGTCCTCAGGGACAAATAGAGACTATTCATGCATAGATATCTAATGTTCCACCCTAAAGTAGGGGTTAGAAATAGACTAAAGGAGAGTAGTCCAGTGTTAGTTAGGGTACTAAAGTTAAGGCTTGTGCTTCAACTAGGCAGGGTACAGTGAGACCGAAAAGTGGTTACAGCACCAAATGGTATGACTAGTATGTTGTTAGTTAATGTTTTAGTTTTTGCTTGAGAAACTGCGATTTAATGTCCTTATGTGCATGTACTGTACCAATATAAAATAGACAGATAGGGCTTGAGTAAGTGGATATAGACATTTGAGTTAATAACCTTATAGGGAATTATGCGACTATGAAAAGTGCGTATAAGAGATGCCTCTGTTGATTTAGGGGCATTGATTGTTGTTGGTCTAACTAAGTTGTATTTTAATATATTGAGGTACTTCTAGAATGGATTGGCTTATTAAGTATCAAGCTATGGCTAAGGGTAACCATAGAAAGTTAACCCTTTAGACTGTACGAAGACTGTTAGAGATAGTGAATGGTGAGAGAAGTTCTTTAGATAATTTTACCCTTCTTATCAAGATATAATAACTCCTTTAAGAGGAGAGAGGCATATTTAGCCTAATGTATTGATCAGACTAACTTATTTCTGATCTAGTATATCTATTAGTTAAAGCTTAGTTCTCTAATATATTCTTATTGAGCTACCAGGGTTATCATTTAGGAAAAAATTGGATTTTAAAGTGGAGATATCCTAGTATTACTCCAATGTTTATTTTCTTCAAATAAGGGCATCTATTGAAATAAAAGTATTGAGAGTATAACTACAAAAGCTATGTGTTAAGGGTTTTATCAGACCCAGCATAATTTCTCAGCAAATGTCTAATCTATCTATGAGAAAAGAAAGATGGTTGTGTGCCCAGCTGAATAATTGTGAATTAGGTAGCTAAAATTTTTCTTTGGACCACCTAGTTCAATAGAGCGAGTCAGAATTGGCCCCAGTAAAGGTGAGGTAGTGTTCGAATTGAAACCCTCTGGGAATGTAACTAAAATGAGAAAATTTCTAGGCTTAGTTGAGGTTACAGAGGGCTTGCAAGAGGACTTCCATCATTGTTACTCCTATGATTGGACTAATTAGAAAGGAGGTAAGGATTTTATAGGGTAATAAATATCAAGACAATTTTGTTAAGTTGAAATAGAGGTTGGCAAATGTTCCTATCCTAATTCAACTTAAACAGGGTAAGGATTTTGTTATGTGTTAGGATGTTTTACTGAATCCCTTGTTAGGTGTTAATGTTGAATAGATAGGTAGTGGTTGGTGCTTTGAGATAGTTGAAGCCACAAGAGAAGGATTATTTTACCTTTGATTTGGGGCTAGTTATCATAGTGGTTGTGTTGAAACAAATGATAGCATTATCAGTATAAAGAGGAATGTTGTATAGATACAAATTATTAGAGTTTGAAATATTCCCTTACTCAAGAGAAGGGACTTGAGATTAAGAAGTTGGATAAAGTTGATCCAGGATTTTAAGTACCTGATTAACTATCTACTAGTGAAAGCTAATGTGCTGATAGATGCTAAGTATAGGAAATTTATAGTGACCTAGAGAGATTATGAATGTAGGTTACTAGTTATTTCAAAAAAGGCAGCAGTAGCTAACTTACAAGTAAAGTCAAATTTTGGATAGCAAATGAAAGAGAATTAGGTGAGGGATAAGTAAATGGTTCAGATAATTAGCAAAGCTAAAGAAGGGAAGACCCCAGAATCTCAGTTGATAGTAAGTAGTGGACTTAGCATAATAGATCGTGTACATTTTGTATAGAGGATCTGGGTTGTAAAAGTTTAAAGAAATACATGAGTCTCCTTGTTCCAAGTAATTTGGAAGGAAAAATCTAAGTTTGGGAATCTTATCTCTTGATGCCTTGGTATGGAAAGAAATGTGGTAGGGTATGATATCAAGTATTTAATGTGCCAATAGGTAGAAGTTAGGCATCAAAATTCTTCTGAATTGTTGTGTCTATAGTTATATCAGAGTGACATTGAGAAAAGCTAACTCTGAGGGTTGTAATAAGTTCACTATTGAGTATAGATAAATGCAGTGGTGCATGAATAATTGTTGACAGATAGTCAAGATAGTTCAAATTACCTGGTTAGGATGGATTAGTTTTAAACATAGTGGCTAGACTATATGGTGATAAGCTATCAGAGTTCATGTTGTGCCAGTGATTATTATAGAGACAGAGATTTTATTTTACTACCAGATTTTTACAGAAGTTGTAAGTAGCTTTAGGCACCAGACTAGCTCATCACCTAGTTTATCATCCTCAGTCTAATGGACGATTAGAGAGGGTGATACAGATATCTAATAACATGTTGTGAGATAATATTAGTAAGCTTATGGCTTTTTGATGTATGTGTATATATATTTTTGGCAAAGATTGCTTAGGATAGCAGTAACCAATTAGGTTGGAAATGGACACCTATAAGGCATTGTATGATAAATAATGCAGGATTCCTTTGTATTAAAGTGAGATTTGAGACATAAAGTCTTAAGAATAGACTTGATTAAAGAGGCTAAAGAAAAGTGAAATGAATCAGAAAAAGGCTAAAAGTAGTATGACTAGACCAAAATTTTGTGCTGACTTAAAGCAGGAAATTGCAGAATATTCAATTAGAGACAAAGTGTTCTAGAGTTTTTTTCTAAGAAAACATGTATAGAGGCTCAGGAAAAAGGTAAATAAGTCTTAGGTTATCGAACCATAAGGGGGTACTAATGCAATCAGGACCTTTAGCATGAAGGCTTGTATTACCACCTGAGCTATAGTAAACATAGTGTTTTTATGCTTCATGCTCAGGGGGTACAGATTAGACTAGCTACATATGATTTGGATGACAGCTATTTGAGGTATAGCTGGATATAAGTTATGAATAAGAAACAATGTAGAGTATGGCTCATGAAATGAGATAATTGTAAAGCTAAGTCCATACCACTATTACAGTGCTATAGACGTATAAAAGTACAAAGGAAGTTACTTGAGAGCTAGATGAACAAATGGGAGCTCAGTATTTAGGAAACTTCAAAAATTCATAGAAATTCACTCAGACCTCTAAAAATTACACCATTTATTTTAGAATTCATATTTTAATCCCCTCTACTTGCTCATAAACATTCGCAGCCAAATTCCACCAATAAGGTAATTTTTAGATTGCCTTGATTTGCGTGCCAACTTAAAAAATTACACGATTTTGCAAATGACCTCCGATTCTAAAAATTCTTTCACTATTGGACTTAGTGTGGTTTTCTAGCTTTAGGGTCCACTATTTTTGATTTCGTCTGGGCACATCCCGTATCAGTCCCAACCCAAAAAAATTTTTATTGCCCCAATGGGTTGCTTATGCCCCGAAATGAATTGTTGGTTCTGCTAAATTTTTAAATTTGGCCCATTTCATCAAATTAAGGCCCCTTAAAGTTTCATGACCTATGCCACTACCTCGGTCAATGTATAAGTGACCCAGCACCCCAGATGCACTCCTCAGACCCTGTGGCACTATTCCCAGAGCCTCGAAACACGTGCATTACATTTCTTCTCCTTTGAAGAAAATTTCATCCTCGAAATTATCTGAAGCAAATGAAGTAGAATACTAAGCTCCCATTTGTTCATCTAAATCTCAAGTAACTTCCTCTGTACTTTTATACCTCCATAGCACTGTAACAGTTGTATGGACTCAGCTCTACAATTATCTTGTTTCACGAGCCATACTCTATACTATTTCTTATTCATAACTTATATCCAGCTGTACCTCAGTAGTTGTCATCCAAATCATATGTAGCTGGTCTAATCTATACCCCCTAAGCATGAAGCATAAAAACACTGTGTTTACTATAGCTCAGGTGGTAATACAAGCCTGCATGCTAGAGGTCCTGACCATATCAGTACCCTCTTAAGGTCCGATAACCTGGTACTTAATTACATTTTTCCTAAGCCTTTATACTTGTTTTCTTGGAAAAAAACTCTAGTACACTTTGTCTTTAACTAAATATTCAGTAATTTCTTGCTTCGAGTTTGTACAAAATTCTGGTCTAGTCATACTACTTTTAGCCTTTTTCTTATTCATTTCACTTTTCTTTAGCCTTTTTAATCAAGTCTATTCTTAAGACTTTCTATCTCAAATCTCACTTCAATATGAAGGAATCCTACATTGTTTATCATAAAATGCCTCATAGGTGTCCATTTCCAACCTAACTGCTTACTGCTATCCTAGGCAATCTTTGCCAAAAATATATATGCACATACATCAGAAAGCCATAAGTTACTAATACGGTCTCACAACATGTGATCAAATATCTGTATGACCCTCTTTTACTATCTATCATACTGAGGATGATAAACTAGGTGATGAGCTAGTCTAGTGCTTAAAGCTACTTATAACTTTTGCCAAAATCTGGTAGTAAAATAAAATCTCTATCCTTATGATAGTCACTGGCATAACATGAACTCTGATGGCTCATCACCATATAGTCTAGCCACTCTATTTAAAACTAATCCATCCTAATCTGGTAATTTAAACTATCTTGACTATCTATCAACAATTATTCATGCACCACTGCTTTTTTTTATACTCAATAGTGTACTTATTACAACCCTTAGAGTTAGCTTTTCTTAATGTCACTTTGAAATAACTGCAGGATACAATAATTCAAAAGAATTCTGATGCCCAGATTCTACCTACTGGCACATCAAATACTTAATATCATACCCTACCACATTTCTTTCCTTACCAAGGCATCAAGAGATAAGATTCCCAAACATAGATTTTTCCTTCTAGAATACCTGGAACAAGGAAACTTATGTATTTCTTTAAACTTTTACAACCCAAATCCTCCATACAAAATGTACACGATCTGTTCTACTAAGTCCACTACTTACTTACTATCAACTGAGATTCTAGGGTCTTCCCCTCTTTAGCTTTGCTAATTATCTGAACCATTTACTTATCCCTCACCTGATTCTCTTTAATTTTTTGTCTAAAATCTTACTTTACTTGCAAGTCAGATATTGCTACCTTTTCTGAAATAACTAGTAACCTAACATTCATAATCTCTCTAGGTCACCATAAATTTCCTACTATTAGCACATTAGCTTTCACTGATAGATAGTCAATTAGGCACTCAGAATCCTGGATCAACTCTATCTGGCTTCTTTATCTCAGGTCCCTCCTCCTAAGTAAGGGAATATTTCAAACTCTAATGATTTATATCTATATAACATTCCTCTTCATACTGATAATACTATCATTTGTTTTAACACAACCATTATGATAACTAGCCCTAAATTAGGGGTAAAAATAATCCTTCTCTT
>CANXYI010430671.1:0-14416 GCA_948208565.1 Hura crepitans | reverse complement strand
TAGCTTAATGTAACCACCTTCTTAGGCTAATTTAGATGCTCTCAACATAGGAAAATCTACTAAAATTTGTAGGGGCATGAAGTGAATGAAAGAATTCACTTACCTTTCCCATTAAAAGATGAGATTGCCATCACTTTAAGGTCCCCAACTTTATTCCAACATTCACAGACACATTCTCCACCTTTTTCAAGCATTCCCTTACTCCCATTTTTCCTCAAAAACCATGCAAACACATCCTCCTAGATGTTAGGTCTCTCAAATAATCAATTCCAGTAAGAAAAGCCAAGGAAAATTTAAGAACACCCTAAGAGAACTCACATTGGCTGCTTGCTAGATAACTTCTAACCATAAAAGCTTTGGAGATTTTTAATTAATTGGTAAAAACTCCTTTAGCCATGTTTCTTCTTCTAAGATTTTCCCAACATCCCAACTTGAATTTAGGAACCTAGAAATTTCAGAATAGAGTTGAGAAAGTTGATGAAAATGGGAGGAGCTGGGTGTGGCATTAGTTCTAACAACTTGAAGGTGGGAGCAAATTTTTCTTTGTGAGTGGATTTTTCTGCTTGTCAAGTTGCCTTGCCACTTGGCATAGGCCCCTCACTAGTTGGCCCTATGTGGGTGGGTCCCACAGCTACCTTGGCCATCTAAAAATGTCTTAGTTTTTCGTTAAACTTTGAAAATTCACCAAAATTCACATACCTCAAAAAATTACACCGTTTATTTTAAAATTCATATTTTAATCTCCTCTACTTAGTCATAAATTTTTGTGGCAAAATTCCATTGACAAGGTAGTTTTTAAATTACCTCAATTTGTGTGCCAGCCTAAAAAATTATGAGAATTTTCAAACGACATCTGATTTCAAAAATTCTTTCACCAGCAGACTTAGTGCAATTTTTGAGCTTCTAGGTCCACTATTTTTGGGTCCGTCCATGCACATCCCAAGTCAACCCTATCCTGATAAATTTTTATTGCATTGAGGGGTAGCTTACAGTATGTAATAAATTGTTAGTTCTGCTAAATTTTAAAATTTTGCTCTTTTCATCATATTAAAGCCCCTTAAAGTTTCATGAATAGTGCCCTATCTTAATTCACATGTAAGTGACACGGCACCTTAGGCATCTTTACTGGACCTAATGGCACTATTCATAGAGCCTCAGAACATAAGTGTTACACATTAGACCTAGTGTTTTACCTTGAGGTGCACCTGTGTTACTTGTAAAGAAGAAAGATGGTTCACTTCGATTGTGTATTGATTATAAACTATTGAATAAGGTGAAAATGAAAAACAAATATCCTTTTGCCTAGAATAAATGACCTCTTTAACCAATTAAGAGGTGCAAGTATATTTTCTAAGATTGATTTGAGATTTGAATACCATCAGCATAGAGTTAAGGAGGCTAATATTCTTAAGACAATATTTAGAACTAGATACGGGCACTATGAATTCTTAGTGATGCCCTTTGGTCTCACAAATGCCTCGATAGCCTTCATGGACTCAATGAATAGAGTATTTCAATCTTACCTAGATCAGTTTGTGGTAGTATTTATTGATGATATTCTAGTATACTCTAAAACCAAGGAGGAAAAAGAAAAATATCTCAGGGTTATGTTACAGACTCTGAGGGAGAGATAGTTGTATGCCAAGCTAAGTAAGTGTTACTTTTAGCTAATTGATGTAGCTTTTTTAGGACACATAGTGTCAGTATAAGGTATCAGAGTAAACCCCAATAAGGTTAAGGTAATGTTAGAGTGGGTACCTACGAGGAATGTGATAGAGATATGGAGCTTTTGTGGATTAGCTAGGTATTATAGGAGATTTATGAAGGGATTTTCTTTGATTGCAGTCCTTTTAACTAGACTAGTTAAGAAGAATGTGAAATTTTAGTGGGATGACATGTGTCGGGCTAGTTTTAAGAAGTTAAAAAAGATGCTAATAGAAACTCCTATCCTGATTTAACCTGAATAGGGTAAAGACTTTATAGTGTATAGTGATGCCTCACTTAATGGCTTAGGCTATATATTAATGCAAGAAGGAAAAAGTAATAGCCTATGATTCAAGACAGTTAAAGCCACATGAGAAGAATTATCCTACTCATGACTTAGAGCTAGCAACTATTGTTTTTACCTTGAAAATTTGGAGGCACTACTTGTATAGTGAGAAATGTTACATATACACTGATCACAAGAGTCTAAAATTCCTTCTCACTTAGAAATATTTGAATTTGAGGTAAATAAGATGGCTAGAGTTGATTAAGGACTATGACTACTTGATAGATTACCATCTAGGAAAAGCTAATGTGGTAGTAGATGCCTTAAGTAGGAAATTCATAGTGACCTTGAGATCTATGAATGTTAGAATGTAATGCACTAAGTAGAATGATGTATTAGCTAAATTACAAATTAAACCAAACTTCAGACAATAGACAAAGGAAGCACAGAGTAGAGATTAGTCACTAATGTAACTAGTAAGTAAAGTCCAAGAGGGGAAGGCACCAGGATTTGATTTATGCGAGAATGGATGTCTATATTATTAAGGCAGGTTGTGTATACCTAGTATAGATGACCTGAGGTTACGAATACTGAAAGAGGCTTATGAAGTTCTTTACTTTATGCACCCTGGTAATATTAAGATGTATTTGGACTTGAAGCCTCAGTATTGGTGGTTAGGTATAAAGAGAGACATGGCAGAGTATATTGTTAAGTGTCTGACATTTTAGCAGGTAAAAGCTAAGAATTAGGTTCCTTCTAGATTGCTGCATCCCATAGTAATACCAAAATTGAATTGGGAAAAAGTGGTAATAGGTTTTGTAATGGGATTGCCTATGACCAGAGGCAAATGTGTTGATGTGTGGGTGATTATTGATAGACTGACTAAGATAACTCACTTTATCCCTATCAGAATGGACTACTCATTAGAGAAGCTAGCTAAACTATGCCTTGAAGAGATTGTTAAGCTTCATGGAGTACCTATAGCAATAATTTCTGATAGAGATCCCTAATTCACTTCTAGATTTTGAAAGAAGTTGTATGAAACCTTAGGCACTAGACAGATTTATAGTACAGCCTTCTATCCACAGACAAAAGGACATATAAAGAGGGTGATACAAGTGCTTAAGGATACGTTACGTAGTTGTGCCATTAAATTTAAATGTAGCTGGGATTAGTACTTGTCTTTTATCTAAGTTTGCCCATGACAACAACTATCAAACTAGCTTAGGCATAGCCCTATATAATGCATTGTAATGGGAACTATAGAACTCCTTTGTGTTAGAGTGAGATTAAGGAAAACAAGATATCAAGGGTTGATCTAATTAGGAGTGCGAAGGAAAAGGTTAAGGTAATTAGAGAGAGACTGAAAGCTACAACTGATAGGCAGAAATCCTAGCTAATTTGAAGTGGAGGAATATTGAGTACACTATTGGTGAGAAAGTGTTTTTAAAGGTATCCCTATGGAAAAAGGTCCTCAGATTTGGAAAAAAAAAAGGAATTTGAGCCCCAAATTCATTAGCCCATATGAGATAACAGAGAAAGTGGGACCTTTAGCATACAAGCTAGCTTTGCCATATGAACTGTGACAAATTCATTATGTGTTTCACATTTTAATGCTAAGGTGATATAGATTAGTTCCCTCCCACATAGATGTTGTCATCTTAACAGAGAAGGAAGGAGGTAGATTTTTGCCTCTTTCTTTTTACCTATTATAACTTAAATAGACCCACTATCAAGGGTCTAGATCAACTTCTATTAAGATCCAAGGACTTTAATTTATTTGGAAAATTTTAAAACCTTTTTAAGGCCTGTTAATGCTTTCTCAATCAATCCACCCAATCTATACACCAATTACCATCCTTTATGGTCCTATTTAAGCATTCATAAGGTTACCTAAAATTTTGGAATAAATTGTGCTTGAATATAGGCTTAAATTCATACCTTAATATTTGCTTGATATTTATAAAATAATTTTTCATGTTAAAAAATTCCAACTACTGTCTAACCATATTCCTCATAATATTTAAGCCTTAGGATGTGGCATTCCCAGTTTATCTAAGTAAAAACAAAATATTTCAAAAGTCAGCTTTAACTGTGTTACTATTTGCAGTACATTACCATAAAAACTTCACTTTTATTTTTAACCATCATAATGACTTCATTTCCATTTCAAACATTACCCAAATTATTTCTTAATTAATTTTTTCATCCTATTCAATTAGTGTAGCTTGGGTCTTAGAAAAGCACTATTCACATGCTCACTTATTATTAGTTGTTTACTAGTCAAATTTTCTTTTTTCTTGCCAAACTGCATCCATAAATTTTTATAACATATACTCTGGATCACTGAGAAATAGAACTCTTCTCACATCTCAAAAGTCACTATTCATAGCCATGAGATTCACTATTCATGATCTTAGATTCTTAGGTGTTATACCTGGTATACTCATAGTGTAGAGAAAATTATAAAGTGTTCATAATGTGAGATTCTTATTGCATGCAAATGTGAAATGCCAAAACTATCCCTATTCATATTGTTAACAAGATGGGACATTGTTAATATAGATAGACTAGCACATGTTATTCTCTTTGACATAGTCTAACAGTAGTTCTCACAAGCTAAAAGCATTGTGATGCTTAGAGATAACATATGGATGCTTTTTTAAGAAACAAGATCATTAGAGGCTTGACATGAGGATGTTCACATGGACACATAATATATATCAGTGAAGTAATCTCATCATATCAGTTATACAAGTGTCTTCTAACTTTAGATCATTAAGTTTATGTGAAGTACGAAGAACTATACTTTGACACCGATGCTCTTACAACGCATACTGCATAAATAGCTAGGTAATTAGGTAAAGTTTTAAATACTTGAAGGTAGTTGAGTGATCAATAAAGGATTCACCACTTTAATTTATTTTGGAGAGCTTATCTCATTATTCTAATATGCCTCTATTATAGGAATCTTTGACCAACGTAAAATGCAAATGTGAATGAGATTTGCAAGGGCATTTTTTTGAATAAAGAAGTAAATATTAGAACTAACAAATTTTGTGCTTGATTTAACATGCCTAATTAAGCATTTAGTTGATACATGTCTATTCTTAAACCTAAATTAAATAAAATATAATGAAAGGATGAACACAACAATTGAATATAGAAGTGTTAAGTCAAACTACCTGACATTTTTTACACTTGCGAAGTCATAATGTATGGCTAGACACCACTATGGACTTGTACATAAGTGAATAATTGATTGGGAATCAATTATTGGGCTAATATGATTGGAACACAAGAATCCCAGTTGGACTAGGACTCTTTTACACTATGTACTACTAATGTGCTTTAAAAAACTATAGGGTCACACACTATGCGAAGTAAAAAGAGATTCAAAATGTTTGAATGGAGTAATGATATGAGATATCATTAATAGATGAACAAAGAAAAGAGGAAAATGATTGACCTTAGAGCTCAATGATATATTGGGTAACAAAAACTAGGTTTTCTAAAAGTGGACTGCGTCTATTTTTGGAAACTAGAATTAGGGTTTCAAAAATTAGACCTTATTGAGTCTAGTTGGAAAAGCTTTTTAGTTTTAATTTTTATGGGCCTTTTATGAGTTAAAAGAGCCTTTGATCAGATAATAGGAGACTAATTAAGTGGCTTTATTGATTCATAAACCCAGTAGGCCATGTGTAATTTGCACATAAGCTTATTACTAGGTTTATGTGCATAGGCCTAAAGAGGCCATGAAAATGGCTCTCTAGTATGGCCTTTTAGGTTAGATTTTAAGTGTTAAAACCTAACCTAAAAGGAATTATAAAAGGTATTAAAGTCTTAATTATCCTTAATTCTTAATGAAGACAGAAAATTACATGAAAAACTCTTATTTTCTCTCTTATTCATTTTCTTATTGTTTGCTCATCTGTGCAATTTTTATACTGGCACTTGGAAAATTTCATACACTCACTTTTGCTATTTCTTTTATGGATACCTAGGATGTGTTTCTACTTAAGTATCATTGTGATTTGAAACAACCCAATGAGAAGAGAAAGAGAAAAGGAAAACACACAGTTATTTATGGTAATATACTTTATGTTACTTTGTATAAAACTATATATAACCGCTTTAATTAATTTAGATCCATTATTGTTGACCAATTTTTGTTAAAAATTTTTAATTTTCCACTATGCATGTATGACAAAAACCAATAATGGTATTAGAGCTTGGTTTTCAGAAGAATTAAAATGAAAAAAAAATATTAATTACGATTGATTGAATGAAAAAATATAAATTTTGATTTTTTTTGTTTTATGGTGAAATTAATTCTATTTTTTGGGATAAAATCAATTTTTAATGAGATTAAAATCTGATTTGGCATGTTTCAAAATCAAAATTATTGAATTTTTTTGTCTTGAAATTCAAATTATTGAAGCAAAACCCTTTCTATATGTATAGGGAGATTGCCATTTTGATGATTTTTGTGCTTAGTCAAATTAATTCAAATTTTAATTAATTTAATCTAATTTTTGATGGATTAAAATGATATTTTAATTCTAAAAAAATTGGCATGAAAATTATTTCAGAGGAATATGAAAATTAATTAATCTTAATTTTGGATTTTAGAGAGGTACTAAAACCAAAATAGCCCAATTATTGTGCTAATTGATTCGACTAATTTATAATATTTTCAAAAATGATTTTTCATAAATAAGAGATATTTATAAGGTTAGGTAAAGGTTTATAAGTGGTAAAAGTTATTTTGATATGAATAAGATTCATTAACTTTCTTGATAATTGAGATTGTCATAATTTTGTACTATGTAATGTTCAATTTTGTCTTCTTCATTGACCATGGGTTTTAAGACTTATAAGTAAATTTTTACTTGATAAAACTGATCATTATAGGTCCAAAAAGGTGTCAAAAAATTTTAGAACTGATCCCAAGTGGTTTAGACAATTTCTCACATAAAATGAGATTCTTTGTGATTACCATTTAAAGATTTCTAGTTAAATTATAATTCAATATGATTGGATTTTAGAATTATAAAAATATAATTTATATATCATCATAAAATTGATTAAATAAAATAAAATTTTGAATTATTTGGTCATGTTTCAAAATTTTGATGATCTATAACATGATAACAAATTTTAACACTAAAATTTGACTATAGCATAGAACACTTTCATTTAATTCCAAATTAAGTTAATTTTATAATATGATTAGAATTTTTATTAATTATATGGGTCAAATTTTATTTTAGTCAAATTTAGATAAGAGTTATCAAAATTTTACTTGAATAATTTTAATTATTTTATGTGCATTCTCCTCTTACAAAACCCTAGATTTGATTTCTAGGTCATTTGCTTCAAAGTAAAGTGATTACTTGGAAATTTAATAAGATTAGAATTTAATAAAATGGAGCAATGTAATTTGATTTTTAATTAGATTAAATATTTAAATTACAAAATTAATATGATTAATTCTCCATAATAAAGCAAATGGACTTTGGTGGCCCGTGAGAGAGCACCGAAATAGGTTTTATAGGTGTTATAATTCTGGTAATAGACCATAATTAATATTTTCAAGGTTTAATACATGAGACGCATTAGAGATGCACATTAGGGGTGTATTTTTTAGCGTGATGACTATTTATGGACTAAGATTAATGTGATTGATAATGCATTATATGAATTTTATTTTAGTGAAATTAGGCCTGTATATCTATCTTTTTTCTCTCAATTATATTTGTATTTTTCTTTTCATCTAATTCCCCTCACATGTAATGTGAGGTCTTACATAGGGTTAAATTAGGATGAAGAAATTCAAGGAGAAAAATAGAAAAGAATGTAGACCAAGAAGGACTAAGAAGAAATAGTTAGAAAAGTTCTTCTTATTTCTTATTAGGTTTGTAATTCATGCATAACTTTCTAGGGTTTGGCCCAAATTGGTTTCCTCTAGCTAAAGAAAATCTATGTAGTAAAAGTCCATAACCAAATCATATATTTAATGTGATTAAATATCATATGTATGTTTTAATGTGATTATATATACATATGGATGCCAAAAGCATGCATAATCACTTTTAATTATCACACCAAAGTATGTTGCCACAATAAGACTAAAATGGAAGAATCCCTTAAACTATATACTGGGACTGGAAAGCCTTCTATTAGTATAGTTTTAACTAGATTTCTCCTTAGTGTTGGGGTTTTAGGTGAACCTAAGACCACACTATATTAAATATGTTATAGCTATACTAATAGGTCCATCTTAGACAGTTTATTAGCTTGTTGGACAAACCCAAGGTTAATAGTTCTAGAGGTAAATTGGTGAAATATATATGTGATACATACACACAAAAGCTGGTGATTGAATGATTAGTAGTTGCATATGTTGCAATTGGCATGAGATGCCTACCATTTTTACTATAGGTTTGGCTTGTTAGGCAAACCCAAGGTTTGACCTTAGTGAGAGATAGGTACTATCTCACTAAGAAAACAAATCAATTTTCTTAAATAAATGTAAGAGCTATTGGTTCATAATAAAATAGTGGAAGCACATATGGCTTTTAGAAAAGACCTTATAAAATTCATTCATATACACAATCATACTCTAACATATTTTAATATTCACATGTAGGTTATTTTACTGCATCATAAGTACAACAAACATGAATTAGCACACAATCTTAGATGGTTATAAATTAACTTGGCTAAACTTCATTGACTGGCTTAGAAACTAGAGAATTATTCTTAGGAGTGGAATGTTAGGTTATGTCTTAGAGAAGCCATTGCCATCTATCCCTAATGATGTTGTTAAAGTAGATACTCAATCAGTATATTCAAAGCATTCAAAAGATTTAGACCTTATAACATGTATTATGCTAGCATCTATATCTCCTGAATCGTAAAAGCAACATAAGTATATGGATGCTCATACTATTATATTTCACTTGCTTGAAGAATTTGATGAGCAAAGTATGACTGAAAGTTATAAGATATCTAAAGCTTTATTCTACTGTAGAATGGTGGGAGGGATGTTTAACATGACTTGAAGATAAATAGGTACATTGAGGGTTAAGCACTCTAGGCTTTATTATGGATAATGGTTTGAGCATATACTTAATCTTTTAGTTGTTTCCACACAGTTATGCATAATTTGTGCTCAATTATCAAATGAATAAGATTTATACAACTATCCCTAAGTTGCTGAACATTCTTAAGATTGACAAAGATGCTATGAAAAAGAATTCTAAAGCAATAGTTGTTATGGATTCTTTTGCTTCCAAGAAGAAAGGGAAAAAGTGGAAGAAGGCAACCAAGGCCTAAGGTAGAGTAAAGAAGGGTAATGGTAAATAGCCTACTACTACTATTACTAAAGAGACTATCTCTAAGGTAACATGCTTCCACTGTTGTAAGACCAATCATTAGAGGTAGAATTGTAATTCTTACCTTGAGCCTCACAACAAGCAAAAGCATGGGGTTTTTAGGCATTAATGTTATTGAGATTAATAGTAGTACTGCTATTGATAATCATATATGGCTATTGGATACCAGTTGTGGTTCTTATTTTGTTTCTGATATATAGGTACTAAAAAAATAGTAGAAGGCTAAACAAAGGTGATGTGGACCTATGCGTGGCAAATATAACAAGAATTGCAACATTAGCAATAAAACATATCATTTGTATTTACCTTCAGGTCTTGTATCGAAGCTTAATAACTATTATTTTTTTCTTTCCTTAAATAAGAACATTATTTTTTATCATATCTTGCTAAACAAGATTTTAATATTTCCACTAATTAGAGGAAGGGTGTCTCTATTTATAAAGACAATGTTTATATTTCCACTAATGTTAATGAAATTTATGTTCTTGCTAATCAAAAGGAACTTTATAATATTACTACCAAGAGAAAAAATATGGATAACTTGAAACCATCTTTCTTATGGCATTGTCATTTAATCTATATAAGTGAGAAATACAAGTCTAAGTTGAACAAGTCTGGTGACTTAGGTTCATTTATAATGAATCAATTGAAACATGTGACTCTTATTTATTAGGCAAAAATGACAAAGACACCATTTAGTGGAAAAGGTGAACATGCTAGTGGGCTTTTGGACCTTATATTGATAAATATGTGTAGACCAATGGCCACACATGCAAGGGGTGGATTTCTCTACTGTATTACCTTCATTAATGATTGCTCATGATATGGGTATGTGTATTTGATGAAGTGCAAATTTAAAGCCTTTGAAAAGTTTGAAGAATTTAGAAATAAAGTTGAGAAACAGCTTGATAAAAGTATTAAAACACTATGACAAAATCGAGAGAGGGAATACTTAAATAATGAATTTTAAGGTTATCTAAGAGATAATAGTGTATTATCTCAGTAGAATCCTCTATATACACCATAACATAATGGTGTATTTGAAAGGAAAAATGAAACTCTATTAGATATGGTTCGATATATGATAAGCTTTATAAAGTTACTTAGGTTATTCTTAGGCTATGCACTAGAAATCGCTATTTTTTATTTAAATATAGTTCCATTATAATCAATTGATGTTACCCTATATGAGATATGATGTAATAAGAAATAATTCTTTCACATTTAAATGTGTGGGGTTTTCTTCCCTATGTGAAAAGAATTGTGTCAGATAAGCTTGATGCTAAATTTGACAAGTGTTTATTTATGGGATACCTAAAGGAGTCTACTGGATGTGGTTTCTACAATGAATTGGAAAAAAAGGTGTTTATTTCAAATCATGCTATCTTCATAGAGAAATAGTTTCCCTTAAAGTAAGATTGTGGGAGTAGAATTAAACTTGAGGATGTTTGAGATCCATAAATAGAAGCAGAATAACTAATTGATTTTGAGCCTATTACACATTATGATGATGTGATAGTAGAACCTATGGAAACATAAGTTCGTAAACGTTCTACTAGGTTTTGTATTTCTCTTGAGAGATGTGGATTTCTCATTGAAGAGAACAAAAATGTAACCACAGTAGAAGAGGATGAGCATTTAAGCTTTAAAGAGATCCTAAAGAGTTTAGAATGAGAATTATGGTTAGAGGCCATGCAATACGAAATGGATGCCAAGTATGAGAACCAAGTGTAAACTTTGGTTGATACACCTAAAAGGATTAAACCCATTAGGTGCAAATGGATCTTTAAGAAAAATAAGATAGACATGGATGGTAAGGTTGGTTGTAAAGGGTTATCATCAAAGGCAAGGAATTGACATTTGATGAAACCTTTTTCATTGATAACCATGCTTAAATCGATTAGGACTCTTCTTGATATTATCACTCATTATGATTTTGAGGTATGGCAAATGGATATGAAGAAAGCTTTCCTAAATGGAAACCTATCAAGGGCGGTGTATGTGACACAGTCTAAGGGATTCGCATCTAGTAATAGCAAGAAGGTATACAAGCTTCAAAAGTCCATTTATAAACTGAAGCAAACATTTAAGAGCTGGAATATCTTATTTGATGACATAATCAAAGAGTTTGGTTTCTCAATAAATTCAAATAAACCATATATTTAAAAGAAGGCTAGTAGGAGTGCAGTCATTTCCTAGTATTACATGTGGATGACATATTAATCATGGGAAATGATGTTTCTATGCTACAATCAGTTAAGATTTTCCTATCTAAAAAATTCTTCATGAATGACCTTGGTGATACAACCTATATGCTAGGGATTAGACCTATAGAGATAGATTCAAGAGGTTGATAGGTCTTTCATAGTTTACATACATAAACAAGATGTTAAAAAGGTTTAGTATAGCTCTATCAAAGAAAGGATTCAATTTATTGACTCATAGAAAGGTCATTTCTAAGTCTATATGTCTTAAGACACAAGAGCAGAGAGAATACAAGAGTAGGATATTGTTTGCTTTGGCTATAGGACCCATCATGTATGTTATGTTATGTACTAGACTAGGTGTAGCATTTGCTTTAAGTGTGATGAGTAGATTCCAATCCAACTATGGTTAGGAATATTAGGTGACTATCAATAATATCCTGAAGTGCTTGAAAAGGACTAAGCATTTATTCTTGGTATATAAAGAAAGGGATTTATAAGTAAGTGGGTATACAAATGCTAGTTTTTTGTGTACTTGTTTATAGGAGGTGCAGTTAGTTGGAAGAGTTCTAAATAGGATATAATTGCAGACTTAACAACTAAGGCATAGTACATTACAACTAAGGAAGTGATATGGATCAAGAATTTCATCATTAAACTAGGAGTGAAACAAACTATCATTAACCTAATACCTTTGTATTATGACAATAATGGGGCAAAGGAACAATAGTTTAATCAATGATCTAGGCATGTACTCAAGCGCTATTAACTCAATAAAGAGATAGTAGCTAAGTAAGATAAAAAGATTGAAAGAGTCCCTACTTATTAAAACTTTATTGATCCTTTCACTAAGGCATTGCCATAGAATATAATCACTCTCTAAGAAAATAATATGGGTATTAGATGTGACACCCCCTATTAGATCCCCTAGGGGCCATAAGTGATGCACACGCTCCTAAGCCACTAGTACCATTCCTATCACTCCTTTTACTTCAATTAGTTAAACTTTTTTTGTTTCCAAATTCACTTCCTATATGTTTTATATCTTGTCAAAGTGTAGTCATACAAAAATGCCACTTTTAGATAATTATGAGTCATTTCCAAACACATCAAAATTTTGATATCATAATGGTTGTCTGGGTTCTATCCCAAAATTTTCAAAAGCCTATTTAACACTTGTATAAACATTTCACAACACCTAGACACATTTGGTCCCCTATTCTCAACCTAACATCAAATTAAACACACATCAAACTCAAGCCTCAAGCTATAGATAAAAACATGCATGTATAAAGCCTCAGGTTCACATCAACATCATACATCATAATTCAGTATACATTCATAAGAAAAGCATATAAGACTATTTTATTTACATCAGCAGGTTATATCTACTTATATACATTACATATCGAAAACTTAAATACATGTTTCTACCTAATTCCCACCTAGGTACATGGATATCAAAACTGTATAATAATTACTTTAAAATCCTTCTTTGCTATCCTTTGAACCACTAAAATCATGCTTTACAAGGCAAGATTCTGCTGTTGAGTACCTATGCACCAAAACAAGTACACTAAATATACAAGATACTCAGTGGTGAACTTAAAAGCATTTAAATCATGAATTTTATATTATTTACATGCCTATGTAGTTTAATAAATGATTTTTTTACTTCATTATGTGATTCAATTATACAATAGGGTGCAAAATTACAAAAATACCCATAAGGAATTTATAAGACCTAAAATTAATATTTTTTATTCATATAAATTATTTTGAGTAATTATTAATATTTCTAGCATGCATACTTCACAAGAATCAATTTATTTATAGCATATATGAAAAATGACTAAAATGCCATTTTTCCTATATTTTTACTAATTTCTCAGAAAAAGTCATCTAATTATAGTTAAATTTTATTTTCCATAATTATTTTACTTATTTACTTAATTTAATTCATTGGCCTGACTAGAAAGATGACACTTAAAGATACTGGATCTAAAGGGAAAATAAAGTAGTGCAAGGGTCCCCATTTTGGACCTACATCACTGCATTGGCATGTGTGCCATAATAGAGATCAGTCGTAGCCTCTCCAGACACATGTAAATAATATCTATGTGACATAATAGAGATTAGCTCATAGGCCTCCCTAGCCACAAGTAAATATCATTAATAATAAGGTGACATAAAGGAGATCAATTTGTAGACCTTAGTAGCCACTAATAAATATCATCAACACTTGGGTGACATAATGGAGATCAATCCATAGACCTCTCGAACCACTAATAAAAATTAATGCCTAAACATCAAACAACTAGCAGTTGTAAAACCCTAAGTTGACCGGTCAACCCATCTAGTGGGTGTCTAACTAATTGGCTAAGTAGCTCAATTTATGTTCATTTATTAACCAAAAATATTCTTATAATATTTATGTTTCAAAAACATACAATTACAATTTTTATCACATACTTTATTTTTTAGCCAGATTGGTACAGCCACATTTTGGCTCTACTAGGTAAAATTCCAAAATAATAATTATGTCTACTATACAAAAATTCAAGGTTTAATATGTTATGATTTATCATGGCATTAATACTAAAAAAGTTAACACTTTCTATCCAGTGACATTTTTAGTTCAGGTACTGGTCAACTGGACAATTACAGGTCATTTTGACCACTTTTCAAGTCAAATTCTGGGACTATTTTAAGTCCATATTTAACATAGTTTTCAATGTCTTTTTAAGCACATTCCTGGGCATAAACCCAAAAGCAATTGTGCTAATTCCTAGGCCAACCAATAGGCACAATAGCCATACATA
>CANXYI010430618.1:0-12994 GCA_948208565.1 Hura crepitans | reverse complement strand
CATCTAACCTTATTTTATGTTCAGTTGTCTACTGATCATCATATTATAATATTTAAAAGTGAGAAATAGATAGTTATAAATTTATTTTGACAGTCAAAATTTGACTTGGAAAGTTACGGGTCAACTTTTCAAAGGCATGTTAGGTCACTTTTTTAGGCATAATCAAGTCCACTTTAAGTCTAATCTAAGCCATTATTTTAAGTCTATTTATGTCAATATTCAAATCCATTTATAGTGTATACGTGTTTAAGTCATTTTCATAGACAATTATAGTTCATTTTTATGTTTTACGTATATAATTATAGGTCCAAAATATATCCTTTTCTTAGAATTTTCCTGTGCCATTTTCACCCATTCTCATAGGCCTAAAGCCATGCCTAATTACATATCTTAAATGGACTAAAAAGTGGCCTTAAATTCATCCCATATGCACTTCACAATGTGACCAAATTAGAGGTCAAGTTACATACCATTTTAGATTGATTTTACCATGCTAATTTAAGCCATTTTCAAGTTCCTTTTTTAACTATATTCCCACCTTTAATGCCTTACCAATATTTATTCATTTTCATATGTCATTACTCACACATGTTTACATATCTCATGCCAAGTTCATATTACACTTTCCATGCTCAAAATGCCATGCCATTCACACATACATATACCATAGCATAACATGCCTATCATGCCAAACTTACCTCATATCCCTCGCATCCAAAGCTTGCAAATGACCATATCCATGTTTTTCTTCATATTCATCCATGCATACACATACATTAACATCATTTAAGAATATATACACACACACATCACATAACATACAAACCAAGCCTTAACATGCCATGTACATGTCTTAGCCATACCAAGAAATCATGTGTACAAGCACTTTTCCACTAAATTTACCACATACACCTATAATGACATGCCTAACATCCCAATTCCCTTAATGTCTCCTACCACCATGCCATACACATACCTTGTAACCTAAGAAACCTCTTGGCCACTCAATACAACACCACCAAAGTTTCCCTTTTCCACTCTACACATGCATAAATCATATTTTCCATATCAAACACACTAAAAGCCACCATATTTCCATCTAATTCAAGCCATACAAATAAACAAACCTCTTGGCCAACATGCCTTTTCACTCTTTCATTCATTCTTTTCACAAATACACCTTTTAAATTATTCATACAATAAACAATTAACATTAACACAAGCTTAATTTATAATTATACATACTTTAACCTTGAATTCCTTAAGTTTCAGACACCATTTCTTTACATTTTACCCATAAACTATAATTGGCATGATTCAAATATATCAAATTCACATACTTATCTCAATTTCTAGCATTTGCTCCCACTTAGAAGCTTTAATCCCTTGGTTCAACTTGAGTTCCCTTTGTACCTACATATTCATAGCAATAGTTAGAAAATTCACTAAAATTTTCCATAGCCCTCTAATTGAAATTATATGAGTATGAGGGGTCTTAGAGTGATAAAATCCCCAAGGAAAAATTTTAAAAATAAAGAAAGAACACTTACTCTTGGAATTGGTTTCTCAAGCTCCTTCTACGTACACTTAAGGATTCTTTGATTTTTCTTAAATTTTATGATTGCCTATTGCTTTTTAAATCTTTAAGGATCAATTTACAACTTATAAATAGAATTTTTGGTGATAATTAGTGGCTAAATTAGGCATGAATACCTATGGAAATTGAGGAAAGGAAAGGGAAATGGCACTGAGAGAGAGAGGAAAAAGAAAAGGAGAAAATAGAGGTGGCTGAGGTGTTTATGCCAAGTTGACATCTAGGTGGCTAGGGTGGTGACACGTGTCACTCGAGTTTCCCAAAATTGCTCAATTTTGGTAGAAATTCTAGGGAATTTTTAAAATTCACTCAAACCTTTAAAAATTATTCTGTTTGTTTTAAAATCCTTGATTAGTCCTATTTAGAGGCTCATAAAATTTCACGGGCAAATTCCCTCAGTAGGACAATTAATTAACTGCCTCAATTTTCATGTAAAACCTAATATTTAAGAGAATTAGCAAATGGCCTCGAAATTTAAAAATGCTTTCACCAATTGACTCAAGGGAATTTTTGACCTTAAAGGTATGGTATTTTCAAGTATGTCCTGGCACATCCCAAGTCATTCCCGATCCAAGTCCATTTAAGCCTATGACCTACTAAATTTTGGCCTAAAATAATTTATTGGTTATGCTAAATCTTTAAATTAAGTCATTTTCATCATTTTTAAGCCCCGTCAAAGTTTCATGACTAGTATGCCCTACCTTAGGCCTCGTGAAGGTGAGTTCGCACTACGAGCACACTTTCTGGGCCTTAGAGTTATAGTTCACAAAACCTTAACTTACGGGTTTTACAACTATCTATCCTTAGTACTGTAGTATAGCTTACAAGCATTGTATAATTTTTGTATATTTATATATGTATAAAAGTAGGGCACTCAAGTATATAGGGTTTTAGGCCTAGGATGGTAAGATAGTTAGACATGTATTTTGTTAATTTATGGTCTATATTTAATAAACTATAGAAGTAACCTAAGTATATATCTATATATGTGCTTAACTATGTTCTTGTGTATGGGGTGGGTCTGAGACCTTGTATTGCATGTATTATGACATGAATGAGTGAATGGAGGACTAGATGGGTCCAATATATGAAGGAGGAGTGTTATGGTTGATTAGAAGTGCTTTCTAGTTGGATTCAAAATTTGATTTTTCACCTAAGTAGTCGTTATGCTGTCCAAATTTTTATAATTTAGATAATTATAAAATAAAATGGTCACATCAATTAATTAAAGTCTCGATGAGAATAGTAGTAGGAAATGAAAGTAAAATATCATAAAAACCTAAACTGGGTGGTTGAGTCCATAAATAATGATAGGTGGGGTAGGAGTAGGATGGGTGACTTTTGAGAAGTAACATTCCTTATCTAGTTCCTCTAGGGGTCGGGTAGGATGTGTGACATTATTAGTGTGAAAACCTTATTTAAGAGGAACATCAGGCAAAAGTCAGGTAGCCCGTTAGTGTGAAAACCTCATTTGAGGGGTGTATTAAGAAAAAGTTAGGGCATAGCTATGATGGTAAAACCTTCAAGCTCTCTAGGAAAAAATTAGGGCAAAGAAAAAAAATGAAAAAAAGGGATAATAATTTGGTAGCCTATAGGGAAATAAAGGCATCAATGGTTAATGAAGAAATGTCCATCTTAATTCATAGTTGCTAAGAATGTTACACCCCTTTAAAGCATAATCATTATTCATCTGCAAATGAAGTAGACACAAGCCTTAAAAATAACAATACCCTATTCATAATACACTTTATCCAACTCGAGAGAATAAAGGGGTAGAGAGTCTAATCTCCTTAGTTCTCATTATTCCCATTAATGTCAAAATTGCCCTACTTGCTTTTGTATTATTTTAAATTAAACATCGACTGAAGTACTTCATTGTTAATAATTAACATAAGACATTTGCATCATGCATCACATGCATAACAGTTGATATGCATACCAATAAAACAATGAGCCTATAGTACGACAACAATCACCGAAGATGATAGATGCTGCACCTATTGAGTAGGGTAGAGCTCCCAAGCAATGACAATAGAAATCAATTTATCATATGGAATGGTTTGCCTTGCCTAATTTGGTTAGATGTAATGATTTGGCTTGTCCAACTTTCATTAAATTATCAAATGTAAAGGTTCATCCTATTTGACTTTTCATCAAGGTATCTGATATAATAGTTCACCTTATATGGTTTGGTTTGATGTAATGGTTCACCTTGTCTGATTCTTCTCACATTATTGAATGTAAAGGTTCATCCTATTTACTTTGGTTGGATGTAATGGCTCACCTTGTTTAATTCTTCTCAAGCTATCAGATGTAATGGTTTGCCCTATTTGACTTTTCATTTATTTATCAGATGTAATTGTTTACACTATTTGATTTAGTTAAATGTAATGGTTCACTAAATCTAACTTTCATAAAGTTATCAGATTTAATGTTTCCCCTTGATTGATTTGGTTAGATTTAAAAGTTTTCCCTATTAGACTTTTCATTAAGTTAATAGATGGAATGGTTCACTTGTTTGATTTCGTTAGATGTAATGGTTTGCCCTATCTGACTTGTCACCAAGTTATTAGATGTGATAGTTAAATAGTTAGCATTATCTTATTTGGTTGGATGTAATGGTTCACCCTATTTGACTTTTATAAAGTTATTAGATGTAATGGTTTGCCTTGTCTAATTTTGTTGGATGTAATGGCTTACCCTGTCTAATTTTTCTCAAGCTATTAGATGTAATAGTTTTGTGACACCCCTTTCTTAATCAAATCTTTGGACTAGATAAAGAAAGCAAAATCATGAAAATCTAACTCCCTTCTATCTAATTTACTAAAACCTTTTTCATTAAAACTGATATAGCTTAAAACATAATTAATTTGACAAAGAAAAATGAGATAACAAGTTAAACTATTTCAGATCCTCTTGTCAAAAATCCAATAGTATAACAATTGTCTTATGACAATATGCAAAATTTAAAGCCTATAATAAAAACACTTCTATATAAGTACATATCATATCCTAGGGCTCCCTAATCCTTCTAATCATCTATAACTTACAATATCTATATCGTCATAATAAAACATACATAAGAAACACATCCATAATAAATTTATTTCATATCATTTATAACACAATACTAATAATCAAATCTATATCTAAAATCACCATACAAAATCATCAATTATTATGTATCTATCATCAACATGCTAAGCAATCTTTCAAATATTACAAAACCATACTTAATCAAATACAAACAATAACAGATGCTCCATAAATTTTAAAGCCCTTATCTATGATACATATATGCCTAGTATACATATATCAAACTTTGTACACTTTTACATTAAGTTGATCCAATAGAAGAATCTCTTTAACTTCATAATACACTCATAGTTTAATAATAGGTAGCTTTTAATGCATAATACTGATTTGAGAAAAACTTCGTGTAGCGAAACCACAACAATGCACTAAGAACACTACTTAGCAATATATCCAAGTTTATTATGCTATAAAATCAAGTTTTAAGCATCACACACAGTGTTTGCTTATTCATACTAAGCATTTGATAATGAGAGTCCATATAGTAGATAAGTGTCATAATTGATTGCATTACAAATAATTTATTACGTATGGGATAAAAGTACCTATAACTATAAAAGTTAATCATGAATCCAAAAATGCATGCAAATATCCACAAGCAATTATGCATTCATGATCACTTTTGCATAACAAGAACATACATAACAAAAAATGGTTATATACGTATGTAAAAGATAAAAACCACACTTACATAAACATTAAATTCCATACATTTATAAAATACATTATTTTGATAAGTTGTCTAAATGTCTCTCATTTACATGCCTTAACCACCTATAATCAAGTTTTACATTTCTTTTGGCTTACCCACACTTAGTAGACATATGCTCGATATTAGATAATAAGACTACCTAGCCACACAGGCTATGGTTATGTAGTGCTCCGACTGAACCTTGTGACGACTACACTAGCCTAGTATATGTACAGTGGCCCAATTAAACCTCAACATCTGTACATGGCTAGTATGTATAATGGCCCTATGGGACTTATGGAATCCATACAAGCTTGGTATGTATAATGGCCTTATGAACCACATGACGACTGTTCACACCTAGTATGTACAATAACCCTATAAACCTTACAACATCTATAGATACTCGGTATATATAGTGCCTATATAGACCTTATGTCATCTCTACATGCCTTGAGAGGCACTGAAATACCCTAGTAGATGCTATCCACCCTTAGTTGACCAGTTAACCTACCAAAACTAAGTTGTCTACATGTATGGCCCATCACCATCATTTATTATGTTTAACATGCTTAAAAGGGTTCATGTATATTTTATAAGTCATTTGGCCAACCCTTGACCAAATGAGATGATTAAATTTCTTTATTCATAAAGATCAAATCAATACCATATCTCTTGTATTTAGGAACACCATAAACATTTCACATAATAATAACATTTGAATTGTTTCTTACATTTTGTTTACATTATCATCTCACATAATAATCTAATTAATGCTTAAAGCACCTATATACCCTTTATTAGGCTATTAGGCAAAGACTAATATATCATACTAATAAGGTTTTCATGCCTTAAAAATAAGCATACTATCTTGCATTACATTGTACAGATGCATATGTATATATTCACTTTATAGTTATACTTAGTTCTAGGCATTACCTTCACAATTGTCAAATCCATGTAAAATTTATATAGTTAACATAGCATACATAGGCATTATACGTATTGTAAATGCATAATAGCATATCATTCTTACATAGCCTATAGAATCAAAGATTAAATTCTTATCTCCTTGAGCCCTTTTTTAAGGTGATTTATATCATTAGTGTGTTACTTGACTAAAATGAAAATAGTTAGACATACATCTACTTATTCAAATCACTTAAAATATTTAAGCACAATTCAAACTTAAATTAACATTAAGGCACACAAGGGTATATGCAATATGTTTTTACTTACATAATTATGCCAGCATGCATTTAGCATCGTACAATTTCTAATTTAAGCCATAGCCTTTTATATCCATATAAATTTAAGTAATTTATTTAGTTTCCTTAGGAGTTTATATTGGGTTCCTTTAATCCCATGTCAGATACTTTACCTAGCCATTATACACTTTCTCACTCTTTCCACTCTTTTATTTAGTTTTACATACTCATACATAAGTCTTTCTTTTATAGCATTAACATCATATATTCATAATTAACCATCTTTAACTTATCAATATCCTTTATATTTAGTTCACAGTTATCCTTTAATGGCAAACACACTTAGTTCATGCTATTAATATTTTTATATGAGCCATACACTAATTACATACTCCAATTTTTCATATATCGCTTCTACTCAACATATTAGTCATGTTAATTTCATCAATCAAACTCATAATTATATAATATGTTATGTAATTAAATATACCCTACATGCATTTAAACTAAACATAAATCCATTTAATTATAATGCAAAACACATATTCACCATAGCACATCAATTTACTTCTATACACATATCTTAATCAACACATGCACACATACCAGATTTGTTCTTTAAATTCACCTAAATAGCATTTATTCATAATTACAATTATTTTGTAATCCAATCTTCTAGCTCATCCTACTTTTTTTTCTATAGTAGCTTCATTGTTCTCTAGTAGTAATGTGTAATTTGTAAAACACCTAATAATAGTTGCAATTTGATTAATGTAACTGCACTAAAATTCTACTTGATGTAAACTCGATACTATTATCTATAACTAAAGTCATGTGCTGAGATTTTCTACTGCTACCAAAACAAAATACAATCTAACCTATATTACCACTAGCGCTAATATATGCTACCCACACTACTGCAAATTCTATAGATGGTATTTTCATAGTAGTATAGCCTTCTAAGATATGCTTTTTATGCTCACCCATCCATAGACATTTAAACATCTAGCATAACTTGTTATTCTATAGTAGCGACTTTTCTATTCTATAGTAGCACTCATAGCCTGTAAATCCTCCTAATAGTTGCCATGGCTTATTTGCTACAATAGCATCTCTTCTATTAAAAAATTACAAAGTCATCTCTGTAACACCTTTACATTATCATGTAATCTTCTCCGAACCTTGATCCAGATTTCTTCTAAATTTTCTACCTTAAATTTATGCTAATTAGTAGCTATTACTTGCCGCTTTATGCATAACTTACTGCGAAAACTAAACTATGCTATTAGCCCTTACTTCCTATCAATCTCTTAACTTAACTAAATGGTAACATACCATTTTAAGATAGTGAATTATTTTATAAAGTTTGACATAATTTCCCTTACTAAAACTGCTTACACTATAGGTGCCAAATTTGCTAAACTTTGCTATTTAAAACATACGGCAACCAATAATACCTATACACTTGTATTCCATTCCAATTCTCAATAATAATACACATATTTATCATATTAAATTCTAGCAAACTATCCCATACAAACATAAATTAACACATCAATACAGACATGTTGAAAGAATACTAATTTCTATAATTTTTCTTACTCTGCCAAAGTAGCCATTGAAATCGTCTCTCTCTCATCTGTTGATAATCTTGTTGCCATCTTACAGTTCCTTATTTGATAGTAGCCTTAACATTTAAATACTAAAACTTCTGTCTTTAAATTCTAACTAAAACATCCTTACTCTTAATTGCACCTTTTAGTCCTAATTAAGACTTATAATCTCTGCATTTTTTTCTTTAAAAAGCCGAGTGGGTCAAACAAGACAATTCAAAATTCTCCTCTTAATCCATAATTTCCTCCCTTCTATAAATCATCAACTTTCTTACTTTATCTTACAATTCTCCTCCTTTATAATAAAATCATAAATTGACTAAAGAATTTGAAGAGAAAATAAAGAGATAGATTTAATCTTCTCTCTATCATTACCATTAGAAGCCATCACTTGAATTAGGATTATGAATCTCTCTTCATCTCTCCCTTTATCACCTTTCTATTCTAATTTCTCTCCCTTTTTCACTATTTTTCCTTTTATTATATCCATGTTATGGCTATAATTTGAGATGAGGTGTAAATATCTTTGTAAAAATGCCCTTTGACTTATCAACCTTTAATTATTTTTTAATTATACCATTATTTTTCTCCCTTTAATTCCATTACATGAATTTTATAAATAATTCTTATCCTCTAAAAATTCTAATTTTTATCCCAAAATTCTTATTGGAACATTTGGGTATTAAGTTGTGCCATATCTAGGTCATTTTAATAAAAAAACTTAATATTTTTTGTTTGGCTTTAAATAATTTTAACCCGTTATAACAACTTTCTTTTTTGTTTTTAACCCACTTAATGATCTCATTTACAATTCAAATTTCACCCATGATCTTGTAATAATAAATCATTCTATTCCATTTAATTAGTGTGTTTCGAGTCTTAAAAGCACTATTCACGTCGTTAAAAAGTACTATTTACAAATTTGGGATATCCAAACATTACAATTCTTTCTTTCATCATAGAATTTCATCCTCAAAATTCTCGAGGTCCCTTCTTACTTTATGCTAACTAATAGCATTACATCTTTGTTCATTTCATACCCAAGCTCTATTCAGCCTTTTTTATACTTTGATATCCAACCCTTTTTATGCACTACTAGATATTTCTTAACTTCTCTTATTTTGGTACCATTAGACATTTTAAGTCTATTCCTTATGATTATCAATAGTTCATTACTTCCCCTTTTAGACATTTCATAGCTATTTTAAATCCTTAGACATCCATAGATTTTTGTGCACATTATCATCCTTCTACTATAATGTATCCATTCCTTTATTTGATTGCCTCTCACACAATGTTTATCTATCTCTTAACTTAAACTAAGTTAGTAAGCATCTCAATCCAAAAATCTCAACACAAGATCTTCGACCTTATATGATTATCTTAAGAACTCTTTATAAGTTTAATTCTTCTCTTTGATATACTTTATCCTTAACCATTTTAACCTTAGCATGAATGTCTCGATCATTTTTCTTATTAGTCACTTATATAGGTGTATCTTGTCAAATTCCTTTACAATCAAGGCAATATGTATATGTAAGTGATTAAGCTATGAGTACGAATACACGATGAAATAAAATGATGTAAAATGATCATGTATGCTTTCATGATGATGTTGAAATGATATGATGCATAACCCAGCCCTATGTCTTATGCATTAACAAAAAATAGCCCATAATCTCATGGAAATTGAAGGTACACTAACGGTGTCAACTTTTAAATCCTTAAATACTCTTTATAAACTTTGTGTTCATCTATACTTTACTTCTATTCCTCAATGATGTATTCACATAATCTATAAACATCCACTTGAACAGCATAAAACATGAACCTTTTGCACTCATATAAAATTTATACATTCTTCACATGCTTAGGAATGCCTAAAACAAAGCTCTGAAACCACTAAATGTAACCCCTTTTTTTGGTCCAATCTTTGAATTGGATAAAGAATGTCACACAACCGAAATCTAACTCTATTCTATCTAATTTACTAAATACTTTCTCATTAAAACTCATAGAGCTTAAAAATTCATTAATCATAAATTCAAAAGCAAGATAACAGGTTAAACTATTAGAGCTTCTTGTGTTAAGAATTCAACAGCATAATGGCTGTCCAGTGACACTATCCAAATTTTAATTCCTATAAGAAAAGCACTTCTATTTACATATACATCATATCACAAGCCTACCTAATCCTCCAAAGTATCTATAACTTACTTGTTCCATATAATCATACAAAACATACATAAGAAACACATCCATATCATCTATAATTCAATACTAATAATCAACTCCATATCTACCACCACCATACACATCCATCACTTATTATATATCCATCATCAACATACTAAGCAATTTTTCAGATATTACAAAATAATAATTAATCAAATGTAAAGCCTAACCAATACTTCATAAGTTTCAAAGCCCTTATACAAGATACTTATAAGCCTAGTATATATACATCAAACTTTTCACACTTTGACATTAAGTTGATCCCATATTAGAATCTCCTCAACTCTATAATTCCCCCATACATCAACAATAGGTAGCTTTTAATGCATAATACCAATCAGTGAAAACCTACGCATCGAAAAACCATAACAACGTGCTAAGTAATAATACTTAGTAGTATATCCAAGATAAATATTCTATAAAATCAAGATTCATGTATCACACTTAAAGTTCACTTATTTAATGCAAATAATTACTCATACAGAGCATCTAATATTGATAGTCCATATGATAGATAAATATCAAAGTTAATTATGTTGCTAACACTTTATAATGTAAGGGATAAATGTACCTAGAAGCATAAGAATTAATCATGTATCTAACATTGTATGTAGACATCCACAAGCATTTATGCATTCATGTTAGCTTCAACATAACATGAAGATACAAAAAGTAAAAAGGTTAAATATGTATATAAAAGAGAAATACCAAACTTACATAAACATTAACTACCATACATGCATAAGATACATTATTTTGATAACTTGTTTACATGTCTCATATTTACATGTCTTAACCTCCTTTAATCATGCTACACATTTATTTTGCCTTGCCTAAACTTTATAAATATATGCCCAATACTGTATAATAGGACTACTTATCCATAAAGGCCATAGTTGTGAAGTAGTCCCATTTGACTTTACAAGGACTACATTAGCCAAATATATGTACAGTGGCTTAATTGGAACATAAAGTGTCTATACATGCTTAGTGTGTATAATAGCCCTATAGACCTTATGGTGTATTTACATGCCTAATATGAACAGTAGATCTATGGATTTTACAACATCTATACACACCTAGAGAGGCACTAAAATACTCTAGCAACTACTATACTCCCCTAGTTGACCATCCAACACACCTAAACTAGGTTGTACCCATATTGGTCATCATCGTTATTTATAACATTTCACATGCTTAAAAGGGTTTTTATATATTTTTTGAGTCATTTGGCTAGCCGATAAGTAAAAGGGTTTTCTGAAGTCTTTTATTCATAATGATCAAATCAATACCATATTTTCTTGCATTTAGCAACATTATAAACATTTTGTATAATAATCACATTTGATTCATTCCTTACATTGCATTTACATAATAGTCTCACATAATTATCTAGTGACTGCTCAAAGCACCTATATACCTATCATTTGATCATTAGGCTAAGACCAACCTATCATACCAATAAGGTTTTCATACATTAAAAGCAAGCTTGTTATCTTACATTACATCATACACATGAACATGTATACATTCATTTTATAGTCACAATTAGTTCTAGGTATTACTTTCATAATTGCCTAATCCAAGTAAAATTATATAGTTAACATAGCAAAAATGCACATTATATGTATCATAAATGCATACTAATGTTGTTATTCTTATGCAACCCATAGAATTAAAGATTATAATTCTTACCTTTTTAAGCTCCCATTCAAGATAACTTATATCATTAACACACCACTTGACTAAAATGAATGTGCTTGGACATATATCTACACATTCACATCACTTAACACATTTAAGCACAATTTAAACTTGAATTACCATTAAGGCACATAATGGTATATGCCATATGTTTTTAATTACATAATTATACCAACATGCATTTAACATCGTACAATTTCTAATTGAAGCCATACCATCTAATTTCCATATAAATTCATGCAATTTATTTGGTTTCCTTAAAACCATATATAGGATTCCCTTAATCACATGTAATCTACTTTACCTAGACATTATACACTTTCTCACTTTGCTAACACTTTCATTTAGTTCAACATACTTTTACATCATAGTCTTTCCTTTATAGCATTAACATCATATATTTATAATTAACCTTTTTTAACTTCTTAAGATACTTCATACTTAGTTTATAACAATCCTTTAATAAAAAGTATACTTTGTTCAAACTATTAATATTGTTACATAACCCACACTCCAATTACATACTTTAATTTACTGCTCAACATGTTAGTCATCTTGATTTGATTAATCAAAGTTATAATTATATAATATGCTAAGCAATTAAATATATCTTAAATGTATTTGTATTAAACATAAATCCATTTATTGATAATGTATAACTCATATTCACCCTAACACATTAATTTGCTTATACACACATATCTCATTTGACACACACATAATATTTGTTCTTTAAATTCATCTAAATTGCATTTGTACATACTGATAATTCTTTCGTCATCCAAATTAATGTACATTTATGTCACATTACTCTAATCATGTCATTTATACATATATATATATATATATATATATA
>CANXYI010430437.1:0-15958 GCA_948208565.1 Hura crepitans | reverse complement strand
TCGATTAAGTAAGATTTTTGAGAAACCAATATTTTTCTCATTTTAAGTAGGTGCCCAAGGGTTGAAAAATATAGTCTTTTGAATTTTTTAGAATATCGTATGATTTATTACGATTTTTCCAAAAATGAAAATGTAATGGGCAGTTGAGAAAACAGACCAACACATGATAAAGGAAAAATGAAGGTGTGAGTGATCCTCGGGGTCGCATTGCGATCATTTTGGTATTTGAAATTGACTTATATCATGAATATTTAATAATGCTCTTTATTTTTCATAGCATTAAATATGTATATTAATTAGTAGTTAATGAATTTAATGAGTTAATTAAATATTAATTAAGTAAATGACCTTTTAATTAGCATGTATAATGTAAAAAGGATATGTGTGGTGTGTGAATTATTGAAATTAAATGAGATAGTATTTTTTGCTATGTTGGTCGAATGGCCATGTGATGACCCTTTCTATTTATGAATTAATTATTGAGTACATGTGCCATGGTTTAATGATAATTTAATGTGAATTGATCTTATGTGTGTATGTATAAATGAAGAATTTGGGCATATTTGGTGTTGGCAAGCTAGGTGGCCGAATGGTCATGTGAGGAAGTGTGTATTGGTGTGTTGTGTTTAATATATTAGACTACCATGATGTAGTGTAAAAGTTGATATTTTGGAGGCATAATAGTGTTTTGTATTTAAGAGGAGAAAATGGTTAATGAAATGCCATAATTATTATGTTTTGATGATATGAAATGGTGGGATTGGATTAATGGTTATGATATGTTAAATGAATGATGTTTTGAACATGCTAATGTAAAGGAATGAAATTGAGTTACTTAAATGTTATGTATAGCTGAATGGCCTTAAAGAATTTTGAGTATGGGTGATAGATTAAATGCACTTAAAGGAGATGCCAAATATGGTAAATATTACTTTATGTATAAATGGTGATTTTAGTGGCTTATAAGATATTATGAATATGTCAAAGTTGAGCTTATATGGCTATAAGCATGTATGATTAAGAAATCAAAATTTGTATTACCATATTGTGATGTTTATAATTATAATTAAATGATAATTATGTTAATTTATCGATATAGTCAATTATTGACAATGATGTAAGTTAAGGCCACTTTTAGTCTATTTAATTTGGTGAAATTAAAAGAAATATGTTAGATTGCCCATATGCTTAACAACCTAGATGGATAGGTTGACCGGTCAACTAGAATATGTTAGCAACTGCTAAGGCACTAAAGTGCTATTTCATGTTTTAGTTTATAGGTCCACTTTTAGTCTGACCTAAAGACATCCTTATGTTTAATCTTTAGATCCATGTTGGTAGATGAACTTTAGATTTATAAATGGTCGTAATGGCCATCATGTTATTTTATGTTCGATCTTTGGATCTACATTGGTAGATGGACCTTTGGGTTCATAAAGGTCATACTGGTTGTCCACCCCTATTATCTGTAGGACATGTGTTTTCATCATATGGGTGAATAACAATGATACTATGAGCTGTATAATAATAACATTATGAAAGATTGATAATGAATTCTCTTTATGAATAACATTGTTGTATTTGTAAGTAGAAGGCATGAATTAAGTTTAAATGCAAGTTAGGTATTTTTTTGTCATTATTTAATTACTGCTTGATTATGTATTATTTTAAGCATCATGAAATATGCATATGGAAATAATTATGGCTTTTGATTTGAATTGTTAATAATATGGCATCATGCATGATTTAATTCGATTTCACCACTAAGCAAAATGCATAGTGTATCATTTTATTGGCGATGCGTAGGTCAGAAAAACAAGTAAGCTTGAGCCTCGGGATATCAAGACAGAAGTGAAGGCTATTATTTTAGTGTCTTTTTGATATATGTAATTAAATTATGGAAATATATAGCCATAGAAAGGCACTTTTACTATAGATGTAAATAGTCTTGGGCCTAAACTGTAATGTCTTGAAAATTAAGCTTATGTATGGTTTGTAAATCATATTTTAAACTATTTTAGAATATTTAATAAATGCTTGACATCTCTTCCTAAAGTTGAGACTGTGATATTGAGAATATTGATTTAGAGTGATTAGATTGATCATAGAGTTGGGTTTTGATTGAAAAATATATATAGAAGTACTTTTATCAATGAAAGTTACATAAAAAAATTTGGGATAATGCCTGGTATAACCGTTATGCTATTGAAATTTTAGTTCCCAAAGTGACTATGTAACTTGGTTTTCGAAAAGTTTGTGAAATTACACACATTTGACATTAAAGTGCACTTAGTTAAATATTTTAAAATAAGATATATATTATGAGTTCGGATAGCATTTTATGTGTTGCACACCTTAGTTATGTCAGGTGACCGGCAAGTGACTAGACCGAGTAAGGGGTGTCATAGATATTAATATTATTTAAGGATATTTGAAAGATCTAGATGCTATGGTGGTAAATGAAAATGGTTATAAAAGTGTCTTCTTGCAAGTATAAAATTCTTGGTTTTTCATTCAGGCAACTGTTATGCTACCGGATTTTTGTTAACCCGTGATTTATATATAAAGTTAAATGTGGGTGAGGTAATGTAGAATAAAGATGGGTAGCCTTTGAGAAATGATGTCTCTTATTCAATCTAACAACAAATTGGGTAGGACGTGTTACATATTTGCTCTTTCCAACCATAATTCTTAATGGATGATTAAGCAAATATTAAACACCCTTAAATCTAAAAATAATGCTTGAGATTTAAGAAAATATCACAAAATAGCATTAATCTTTTATTTGCATCTAGATTTAAAACGATTCATATTTCCCCTCTTATTGGAAGCTATAATCAATTGTATAATTCTTAAGTTTATTGTTTTCTCTTTTAGGAGCATTAAATATTATATAATGCATAAAACAATACAAATAAATTTACCTATAAGACGTCCTAAAAAATTTTAAGTAAATATTTTGGCTTTGGCAAAAAAGTTTATCATAAATAATTCTTATTATACCTTGAGAATAGCCAATAAACTATTTTCTAGTTAAAAAAGAGAAGAAAACCAAGATGGGCTACTAATACATGCTAGAAGTTGATCGTTTACGCAACCACATGATCCACATAAATTTTATGCCTTTAGTAAGATACAACATAGAAAGTGGTAGAAAATTGTGTCTGAGAAATTAGTTGTTAAGTGTGTTTTTTTTAATAAGGCATTCCTAATTATTTATCAAAACACCAAAGTTTACTTACCATAAGAAAATACGTGCTAAGCTATCTATATTTACTAAGGTTTTCCTTAATTTGGATGAGAAAGGATACCATCTTCCCTAAAAATCATATATTGTTCGCATAATGTCACTCTTATTGGAAAAGAAATTTGAACATTAAAATTTCTAGAATTATTTATTCAAAAATTTTTAGAATTATCTCTTTATTTTTACATTGTATAGCTAGAATTTGTTTCTAAAGTATTCTTGTGACAAGATGATGACTAGGACTTTACATTTTCCATTAATAAGTTACTTAAGTATAAAGTAGTTAGACATTTATGAAGTGGTTTCAGAGTAATCTTAAGCCCCTATAAATAACCTATTAGACTTAGCATTTAAAATAAGCCAAATCGACTGAAATGTATTTCTCATCTCTAATTCTCTCTTTTATACTTTATAAAGTGGTATTAGGTAGTGTAAGAAGTTCTAAAAGTTTGTGGTAGAAAATACTAAAATAACATAGAGAGTGAGTTGTGAGAAAAAAAGCAAGAAATATTCCACTTTTGATATAGTTTCATTCTAATATCCTCACCTTACAAAGGAGAACTACAAAAATTAGTTCTTTCAAATGGAAGCTTTTTTAGGCTTGGAAAATGCATAAGAGATATTGGAGAAGGGATATAACAAGCCATGAGATGAAGGAGCTTTGTCTTAAGATGCAAGAAATAAATAAATGAAGACAAGGAAGAAGGATCAATTAGCCCTCACCTTCATCCACTTATGTTTGGGTAATTCAATATTTATAAAGATGGTTGATGTGACCACCTTAAAAGAAGATTGGGAGATCTTACAAAAAACTTTATAAAAAGTAAAGAAGGTAAGGTTCTCAACCTCTAATCAAGGTCGTCGTGATTCTTGAGACTAAGAGATTGGATCTAAGCTAAAGAGTAGTATTTTTAGCCTAAATAGTGGTTAAAGATGAGGATAAGGAACTTGATGTTCCTCTAGTTCATCACCAAAGATGAAGAAACCCAAATGCTCTAGTCAACAAACTCTCAAGGTGATTGTTATGGCCTTTGTGGTTAGCATTTTATATTGGGATGGTTAAAGCATAATGTGCCTAATCTTTATATTTTTAAGAAACCCAGTGCAACTAAGCTAGCTACGACTATTACCAATTAGAGCTGATAGTGGTTTACTTAAAGGATTTGTAAGCTAAGCTGAGGGTTCTATTAACCCTATTTCAAAATGATGTTTATAAGGATTTTAATATTAGCTCGAGGTAGGTACTAAGGGATAATTAGTGGATAGTTAATATGTTATACATATTTGCCATTTAAAATGGCATCCAAATTAGTAGTAGGTGTTTTTGATATTTTTATAAGCTTGTTTGCATACTTGCAATCGAAGACCCTTCATTCTCTAAGATGAAGGCGTTCTATTTATTGGTAACCCTAATTCTATAAAAAAATTGGAAAGATTATTAATTTCTCATTCTCTATGAACAAAGTAATTATTTTGATACCCACTTGATCACATGACAATAAATTTTCTTTACTCCTATTGAAATGAAGACGATAGATGATACTATATTTATTAGTTGATTTAAGGAGTAAGCAATAAATGTGAAGTAACTTATAGATAACTCTAATACCCTCATTAATGAACCATTGGTCCAACCCCTTCAAATAACCTAGCCAACTAAGCAGTACTGTAAACATTGGGTTTTAGGGTTCTCAAGTTCAGATTGTCGGATGATGAAGAAAGGACAAAAGCTTCTTATAAAAAGGAATCTTGATGTTTGGTTTGAAGTTCTTTTCACAAAAAGCACCTTAATTTTGAGATAATAGTTAACTTTTGGATATAGACTCTTACTTAGCCTGACAAGCTCGTTGGTGTAACTAAAATTGTGAAAAAAATAGGGGTTTGTGGTAGTACTAAGGGCTTAGGTCGATAGGCTTAAGCTTGATTCCCAATAATGACCACAAAAGGGGGTGTAGAGGGTTTTGGCCCCTGCCATATGAGTCATCAACAAGAAAAATTATTTTAAAATATTTTTAAAAAGAAGTTTTACGATTTCAAAAAGGGTTTTATATGATTTTTTTACCGTTTTAAGCAAAATAATGCCATTTTAAATCTCAAATGGCCGTTTTAGGTTTCCTTAAAATGGCTGTTTCAGTAGTCCTCAATATGACATTGTTTCAAGTTTTATATCTGAGTCAAATTCTAAGTCCAACCACATGAAATGCCTATTTTCCATGCAAAACGACTGTTTCATATCAAAATGTCTATTTCATATCATGCTAAAATGGTTATTTTATGGCATGGACTTTGAGTATAAATCTTAAATGCCTCGTTAGTTGCATAGGTGGACATTTTTGGTAAGTGTGCACTCATTAATGCAAAAAGCTCTATCTAAACCCCAAATTACTTAATTTGAAGTAATTTCTCAAAGCTATTTTCCATTTGGGTCATCTATTTCTTCCTCTTCTTTCTTTTTTTCTTTTCATCCATCTTATGACACCTCTCACCTGACCCGATATCTAGATCCAAATGAGAGATAGCACATTGTGATAGCTCCTACCCAAACTATGGCTAGCCTAAATAAGAGATGAACATTAATCAATTTTGCTTAGCTGTGCCATTATCTTCTTAAAACCTTATTATGCATGTGTACATGATGAGCATTATGGGCCCACATATAAATCATCATGTATTAGATTTGTATGCACTTTAAAATCAACATTGTCTTACTACGATAGAAGTCTGATAGCATAATGGTTGCATGGTGTAATGTCCCGAATAAAACCTATAGATAATCACACTTCTATGAAGTCTCAATCTCAAATCCACATCTTAAACCCTTTTGGTCCTTAATATCATTATCATCACATCTTAGTGACATCAGTCACATCACAATCATAGTATCAATAGTAGTCCTAATATTGTCATATATCAAGTTCATATCACACACCTATTAGATACTGCTAATGTCTATCTAATTAATTTACATGACTAAGGTAATTGCATAAATTATAATACTTTATTTACATATGAGTGCTAAGTATCCTTATGTACATACACACCAAAAGAAACAAAAGGTATACCATACTTGAAGTTGTTTCCACTACACCACTGCTCTGAGGCTGGATTGGAGCTATCTATCTATAACTTATGCATCAAAAACACGATGTGCTAAGCATAAAGCTTAGTGTTATATTTGATAAAATATGCTTATATACATATGTGCTCATGCCAAGCATGGATTTTAAATGATGAAATATGTCATATAACATTTACACACTTTACTATGGCTATTTTATATCATTATGTTGCCATGGTTTATTACTACCTATTATATATCACTTACTTATCCTAATTTACCACTTATGTTTACAATTAAGTTTTCCATATTTACTTGCCATCATTAAGTTTCATATTCATTAACACTTATCATATTAATGCCAAAGTCATTATTCAGTTTACTTAGCCCATTTAAGCCTTAATTATTAACCCATTCATTTAGTCTATATAACACATTTTGCCATTACCACTTACTAGACCAAATCTGATAGACACCAATCTTAATTGGATATTGGGATCATATTGTGAAGTGGCCTATATTTTGGACCTCATAGCTACTGCACCAGCATATCACATTAATGTAAGTATTCAGTGGTCCTATTTAACCTCTTGGCGATTGCACCCACTTTACCTTACATGCAGTGGTTCTGTTAGGCCTTCTGACGGTTACGCCCATTATATCAACATCATTAATATGTAGGTGTGCAGTAGTTCTATTGAACCTCCTAGTGGCTACACCTATTTTAGAATACGTGCAATGGTTTTGTTAGACCTTTCAGTGGTTGCACCCATTTTCATAATAAAGTATCATCAAATATCAACATGTACATGTAATTGACACTGACGTGTCCTAACAGCTCTTACATCCTATAGTTGACTAGTCAACCTATCAAGCAGGTTGTCTAACATAAATAGGCTATTTTCATTTTTACTTTTATTATACCTCATCACATATTTTGTACACACTTCTCATATCTAATTTCCAATCATATATTCATTTAGATAGTGTCACATTAATACCATAAATGCCCTTATTTCACATTCATGATAATTTCATATTACTCATCTCATAGTACAATTTCCATTATGCACATTTACCAATTGCCACTATATATTGTCATCACAAATAACCATTTCACATCATTTTGCTCGTAATACCATTTCCATCACGTATATTACCATTTACCATTAAACATGACTAACTCATGTATCAACACACAAATGCATCACACATTCCATTGCACAAACATACAAATGCTTCATCTTTAACACTTCTACACAAAGATCAATGTATATATTCAATACATGTTTCATTTAAGCTTAACACACTTTAATTATGTTTATTATACAACAATTTTATTAAATTTAACTATGTCCCTATTATACATACAACTTGATCATGATTCTATCTTCTTTATTTAGTTCATTTTCGATCTATTTTTCATGTATACTAATTAATTAACATGCCATAAACACTTATACACCTTAATTTCCATTTCAGGTTACACTAACCCCTAAATTAATGACATTTACATAATGCACCTATTATGGAATTTACACAACACACACATCCACCCGTATATTTTATCGAATACACTTATAGAGAGATTGTTTGGCATCCCAAATAACACTTTATAGTTTCTCTTCACCTTTGCTTTTGTCTTCCTCCAAGTTCTTTAATTTTCATAATAGTAATTTCATTAGAAAAAATTCATAAAAAACTATACACCTCTAAACTCAAAAATAACACTAGAATTATGAATTAGAGCAAGGGTTTGGATTTAAAAGTTGTCTCAATTTAGGAGTTTGAAACCCTAAACCATTAAACCTTTCTTTTTGCATCTAAATCACTCTTTTATGCAAAATTGACCCTAAAATTAGATTCTAGAGGTGATGAAGAGCATTTTTAGTGTATAAAGTGTGAGATTTGGTAGATTTATGAAGAAATAAAGGGAGAAAGAGAAAGAATGCCTTAACGACATCGGCTTAAGGGAGAAAGGGGAGGTAGGGGAGCTTTTGATCATGTGTGACACATGCATACACATTCATACTTTATATTAAGATAATGGATGGCCATGATCATGCCATGTGGCGATCTAATGGTCCGAAATAATCTTATTTATGCTTTAAGGTTCAAAAATGTAATTTTGATGTTTAAGGTTTTCAAAAATACTTCTTTACATGCCAAAAATTATAGAAATTCTAAATTTAAGGACTCCTAAAATCTCAGGCCCAAAACCTAAAGGTAACTCAGTTAATTAATCAATCACATTTTCAAGAAATTTAAATAAAATATTTATCAATGTTAGAAAATTCTAATTTCACCACCATTGAACTAAGAATTTTTGACCTTTAGGTCATGCTATTTCTAGGTTAGTCTGGCCACATCCTGACCATTTTACATTTTGACATAAACTAAGGTCACTATTCATTAGATATCGACATGAAAAATTTTATTTGTTTAGTGGTTACTTCAAATAACTTTGTTTTTATCATTATTTCACCCATCTTAGTTTTATGACTAGTACTTTCTCTAAGCCACCTTAGTGTGACTCGGTTACTCTTAAAATGCTATTTATGCCTGAAGAAGTGCTATTCACAAAATCGGTATTTTCAAATGTTACATTTCTTCCCCTGTTAAGAAATTTCATTCTCAAAATTTACTTGGTTTAAATAGGTATGGCTATTGCTCCCTTATTTATTGTTCACTCTCTCAAGTTGCTTTCTGTGAGCCATGATGTTTCCATAGCTCTTTCACTTCACGTGCTAGGATCTAAATAGGTTCTTCTTCATATGATAGATCTAGTTAGACCTCTGTTTCTTTAGTTGAAAGCATATATGAAAGGTCAGATCTATACTTTCTTAACATTATAACATGAAATACATTATAGATCTACTGTAACTCTGGAGGCAATACGAATCTATAGGCCACTGGCCCCACATGTTCAATGGCTTCATATGGGCCAATGAACCTTAAACTCAATTAACCTTATTGCTAAATCAGAATATTTTCTTCCGAGGTAAAACTTTGACAAAGACTTTATCCCCTACTTCATACGCAATTGGCTTTCTTTTTTGGTTTGTGTATGATTTTTGTCTGTCTATTATTGCTTTCAATTGATCTCTAATAACCCTAACATTTCTTCTATATCTTTGATCAAATTCACTTCTATCAGTTTACTTTCACCCAATTCAATCTAGTATTGTGGGGTTTTACATTTTTTTTCAATATAGAGTTTCATATAGTGCCATTCCCAAACTTTTCTAATGGTTGTTATTGTATGCAAATTCTATTAAAGATAGATATCGGTCTCGATTGCCTTTAAATTCAATGGCACAACTTTTCAACATGTCTTCTACTACCTAGATCATTCTGATTAGCCATCTATTTGTAGGTGGAATGCTATGCTAAAGGTGAGTCGAGTACCTAAGGCATCATATAACTTCTTCCAAAATTTAGATGTGAATCTCGGGTATCTAAAATCATGGATGCTGGCACTCTATGTAACTTGACAATCTCGCTAATGTATAGCTATGTAAGTTTTTCTCATGAATAATCCACTCTTACTGGAATAAATTGTGCAGTCTTAGTTAGCCTATCAATAATCACCTATACTGCATCATATTTACTCTTTGTCATAGGTAACCTAATTATGAAATCCATTGTGACCTTTTCCCATTTCTATTCTAGTATTGCTATGGGATGAAACAATCTAGAAAGAACTTGGTGTTTAGCTTTTACTTGCTGATAAGTGAGGCATTTAGTCACACATTTAGCTATATCATTTTTTATTCATGGCCACTAGTAATAAGGCTTCAAATCATATCCCGGGATGTATAACATAAGAGGAACTATGAGCTTCCTACAAAATCTATCTCTTAATATCTTTTCTATCAAGTAACATAATCGACCATGATAATATAAGCATCCATCTGCTTTGAGTTTATGCTTAGTAGGCTTCCCCTCTTTGATCAAACTCATTATATGCTTGAGCTAATTATCATTTTACTAGGCTTCTTTCACTTGTTGAATCAAGTTGGGTTTCACATACAACTCAGCTAGTAGGGCCTTATCTTTTTGGCATTGCAACTATGTATTCATTGCTTTCAGGGTATATAAGATTTTTCGACTTAATGTGTCCGTTACCATATTAGCTTTATGAAGATGGTAATTAATTAAGCAATCATAGTCCTTAATAAACTCCATCCATCTTCGTGACTCATGTTCAACTCTTTTTAGGTAGGCAAGTATTTCAAATTCTTACGACTAGTATACATATATCATCTCTTCCATATAGGTAATGCCTCCATATCTTTAAGGTAAAGACTATAGCCGTTAACTCTAGATCATGAGTTGGATAGTTTCTCTTGTGTCACTTCAGTTATCTGGATGCATAATCTACCACTTTACCATCTAGCATTAACAAGTACCCAAGTCTATTATGTGAAGAATCATTATAGATGACAAATTCTTTCTTAGATTCTAGCTGTGTAAGGGTAGGGGCTTCTGTCAACATAGTTTTCAATTTGTCAAATCTTTCTTAACATTTGTGATCCCACACAAATTTCACATCTTTTCTCAATAGGCATGTCATGGGAGAATAATCATTGAGAACCCTTTGATAAATCACCTATAGTATCCAACTAATCCCAAAAAGCTTCTAATTTTTGTCACATTTCTTAGAGGCTTCCATTCTAATATAGCCTTGATCTTGCTAGGATTTACTCTAATTCCTTCAGTCGAAGCAATGTGTCCTAAAAATGCTACTTAATTTAACTAGAATTCATATTTGCTCAGTTTAGCATACACTTGCTTCTCTGTCAATAGTTATAGCTTGAGATGCTATTCATGTTCCTTTCTGGTCTTAGAATATACTAGAATATCATTAATGAAAATTACCACGAACTGATCTAGGTATGGTATGAATATTTGATTCATCAGGTCTATAAATGCAGCTGGGGCATTAGTCAACCCAAATGGCACCACTAGGAACTCATAGTGTCCATATTTAGTGTGAAAGGCTATTTTCAAAATATCATATTCCTTTATCCAGAGTTGGTGTACCTAGATCTTAAGTCAATCTTTGAGAAAACACTAAGTCCCTTCAATTGAACAAATAAGTCATCAATCTTGGGTAGTAGATATTTGTTCTTGATGGTCACTTTATTAAGCTACCTATAATCTATACATAATCACAATGAACCATCCTTTTCTTTATAAACAATACTAATGCTCACTAGGGTGAAACACTAGGTTTGATGAACCTTTTATTTAATAGCTCATCTAGTTGTATCTTCAGTTCCTTTAACTCTATAGGTGCCATTCTATAAAGGGCTATTGATATTGGTGCTATGCCTGGGCACACCTCAATGGCAAACTCAATTTCATGTTTAGGTGGTAACCCTAGCAGTTCATCTCGAAAGACATCGAGAAATTCTACTACCATTGTTATCTGACTGACATCAGGCCCTGTCTATTTAGTATCTACTACATGTGCCAAATATGCTTGGTAACCCTTCTGGATCAATCTCTTTGTTGTCACTACAGAAATCATATTAGATAAGAAGTCTATTTTTGCCCACTATTATAATTTCTTCTCTATCTACTGTCTAGAGAGTGAGTCTCTTTTATCTGTAATCTACTATGGCATTATGTCTGGATAACCAATCCATGCCTAATATGACATCAAATTTATTGAAGGGTTGCTTAATAAGTTTGGCAAGAAAGATGTGCCCTTGGATAGCTAAAGGACAATTCTTATACACTCTATTCACTATCACATGTTGCCCTATAGGATTAATAACCATAATCTCTATATCTAAAGGCTCTGACTATAATCCCTTATCCTATGCTATTGTGGTGCAAACATAGAAATGTATGGACCCTAGGTCAACTAGTGCAAAAATAAGTGAATCAAGAAAGTAAAATGTACTAGTAATAAACTCTGGAGATTCTATCTCCTCCCGAGCTTTAATGGCATACTAATGAGCTAGTGACCAAGCTTTTACTCTCTAAATTGCCTCTAATTGAGGCTTCTGACTTGTCCCAGCTCTATCTCCTTTTTTCTCTTTCTGATTCTTAGCTGATTTAGTGATGAGGCTTAGAGTTATGTAGAATCCTTAGCATTAGGTCTCGATAGATAATCCTTCTGGTAATGGCCCTTGGAACCACATCTGTAGCATGCTCTTAAGATGGATCTCTAACATATACCTTTGTGTATCCTCCCACATGTGCCACAGATAGGCAGCGCACTCTTAGCTGTGGAAACTAGTGCACTAGTGGCTGGTCTCTACTATTGAGGCCTAAATTGCCCTAATTTTGGAGCTGAACGAGCTTGACCCGCTGTGAAGGATCTCTTTTTCTAAAAATTTTTCCTATTCTCATTTAATATATCCTCTAATGTGTATGCTACAATGACTAATAGAGCAAATTTTCTAATCTTGTTTATAACTACCTGTAACTAAATGTCAGTATTGAGGTCCTTTTTGAACCTCCCATACCTCTTTTCTTCTATAGGCACAATCTCTATGGCATATCTACTTAGCCTAGCAAAATATTTTTCATACTCTAATACTGGCCTACCTCTCTATTTTAGATCAAGAAATTGCTGCCTTTTTTTCTCTAGATAATCTTCTATAATGAATCTCTTTCAAAACTCTTGAAGGAAGAAGTCCTAAGTCAAATTTGTCGGACCTTTATGTTTTGCAACTATTCTCCACCAATGATACCCTTCTCCTATAGTAGTGAGGTGGCACAAATCGAGCTCTCCTCTAGTGTGCACTTTAATTGCTCTACTATCCATTTAGTAATTTCAAACAAATATTTCACTATTGTGGAATCATCTATGTCTACCGCAAAAAATCAATAGCTTCTATTTTCTTGACTCATTCTAAATATATCTTTTGAAGGGTTGGAGGTGGTTATGGTGGTTGTTGTGACACTAATATAGAGGTAAGGTAACTGCTATAGCAACCTGGTTGAACACTTCTACAATTTACTGTATCGATGCAAGTTGCACTTATACTGGCTAAAGAGGTGCAAAATGAGCTGCATCATTAGGTACTAGCTTTTTGAACTCATCAGCTCTTAGATATTTGTGGGAGTATGACTTTCCACCTCTCTACACTAGTGGGTGGTCTTTGTTTACTTATCTTTAATCTACATCAGGAAACAAACATTAGCCTCAAGTAGTGTATTGTCATGTGATGTATGTATAGACAAAACTCTATAGCACTCATATATAGCCTAGGAATGCCTAAAACTTGCTTTAATAGCACCTAATATGACACCTTACACCCAACTTGGTAGCTGGACTTAAATGAGAGATGGCACATTATGACACCTCTTACCCAAATTATTGCTAGCCTAAATAAAAGATGACATATTAATTAATTTTGCTTAGCTGTACCATTATCTTCTTAAAACCCTATTATGCATGTGTACATCATGAGCATTCTGGGCCTATATATAAATCATCATGTATTAGATATGCATGCATGTTAAAAATAACATTGTCCCATTAAGACAGAAGTCTAGTAGCGTAACAGTTGTATGATGTAATGTCCCAAAATAAAACCTATAGAAAATCACACTTTTATAAAGTCTCAGTCTCAAATCCATATCTTGGACGCTTCTGGTCCCCTAATATCTATATCATCACATCTCAATGACATCAGTCACATCACAACCACAACATCAATAACAATCTCAATATTATCATATATTAAGTTCATATCACACACTTGTTATAAAGTGTTAATGTTTGTCTAATTAATTTACATGACTAAGGTAATTGTATTAATTATAATATATGTGACTAAGACCCATACCCTTTATTTACATATGAGTACCAACTATCCTTATGTACATCACACTAAAAGTTACAAAAGATATGCCAAACTTGAAGCTATTTGCATTGCACTACTGCCATAGACACTAGGCTTTTAAGGCTCCCATGTTTGGATTGCCTAATGATGGAGAAAGAATAAAAGATCTAACAAATAGGAATGTTAACATCTGATTTGAAGATCTTTTCATTAAAAGTTTTAAGATCATGGTTAACTTTTGAGTATAAACTTTTACTTGACCTGAAAAGTTCACAGTGCGACTCGAATTGCGAGAAAAATAGGCATTTGTGGGGGGTAAAAAGGGGTTTGCACATTTTGGTCACTGGGGAAGCAAAACGGCATTGTTTTGCCCCATAAATTGCCGTTTGATGCATTACAGAAAAGGGTTGTTTCTTTGGTCAAATAGGCATTTACCCACGAACAAAATGACATTGTTTAGCTTAAAAGAGGAATCCAAATGGGACTCCTCTTCAGGAAAATTGCCATTTGAACTTTGGAAATGGCTATTTGCAAGTAAAAGCCCATTTTCCTTTACCCATAAATGGTCGTTTGCCACCTTAAAAATCATGTATAAATGCCCTGACTCTTGTTAGTCTAAAAGGCTAACTTTTCCCAATAAGTGCACACATAAAAATGTGAAAAATGCTTTCAAAACACTATTTTTTTATTTTAAATATTTTTTTCAAAATTATTTTCTCTTTTTCTCCCAAGTTAATCGAAGATCATTCCTAAAGGCAATTTTATACAGTAGGTCAACCAATTCTCTCTTTTTTTTCTTTTTATTTTTTCTTTTCTTTTTCAATGTTTACTAGTTAGATATGGTGCCTTTTATTTTATTTTCTTTATTGCCCATTTACTAGTTAAATGTGGTGACCTTATTTTATTTAGGTACTTATTTACTAGGTAGATGTGACCCTTATTTTATTTGTCCATTATTAGTATTTTGTTCTTCTTTATTTTTCGTTCTCTTTTTTCATCTATTTACTAGTTAAATGCGTTGATTTAGTTCATATGTTATTTATTATTTAATTGTCTATTTTATATCCTTTTATTGATTTCATTATTTTTTTCATACTAATATTGTGTTTTTATTGTGATGCGAGTTGTTTGAGATCCATTGGGATTTTATTTAACTTTTCTTTTTCCTTTTATCAAACACCCAATGAAAATAACCTTTTATTATTTTCTTCTTTCATCTTATTATTTTTTTATTATTTTGTTTCCATGTATATATTTTATCTAATCTTTATTTTCTTCCTATTATTCTCCCTTCATTTTTTATTCTTATATTATTTTTGGTTAGATTGTAATTTAGGCAATTTGAATGTAATTTTATTTTTATTCGATTAGAATGTATTTTAGGAAATTTTCATGTAAATTTTACCTTTTTGGAATTAGAATATATTTTAGGTAATTGCCATGTAATTTAATTTTAATTCTGAATATTTCCTTGTATTTTCCATGAATAATGTTATAGATAGAAAAAGATTTTTACAGGTCATAAAAATAACTAAATTGCTTTCTATTTAGTTAATTGGTGTTTTTATAATAAAATGAATTTTGATTTTCCTTTAAAAAAAGTCATGATAATAAAATTTATTTTCATAAATTGGCATGTGAGAACCAAAGTTTTCAAAGAAAGTCAATTACCCGATTTAATGCATGTTTCCCGCTAATTTCATGTATTTCTTTTGTAAATATGCCTATTTTATTATGCTTCTATGTGATTGAATGCTTTATTTTAATTTTAAAACTTGCTTGAGAAAAAGGGTAAAATTATAAATTTAATATAAAATTCCATATTAACTTGAGGTATAAATAATA
>CANXYI010430356.1:0-10510 GCA_948208565.1 Hura crepitans | reverse complement strand
ATTATTGAGATTAATACAAGTAAGGGTGATATGGACTCATAGATAGCAAATGGAGCAAGAGTTGCTGCACTAGCTATAGGAACATATAATCTATATTTGCCTATGAGACTTGTATTGGAACTTGATAATTGTTATTTTTTTCCTTCCTTAAGCAAGAAGATAATATCTTTATCTTATCCTACTGAACAAGATTTTGATATTAACATTAATATGAGCAAGGGTTGCTCAATTTAAAAAGACAATGTTTTATATTGTTTTGGTTTTAATGTTAATGGAATTTATGCTCTTGGTGATCAAAAGGAACTCTATAATATTAATATCAAGAGACAAAAGGTGGATAACCTAAAACTATCTTTCTTATGACACCATCATTTAGGCTATATAAATAGGAAGTGCATGTCTAAGTTACACAAGTATGGTAACTTAGGTTCATTTGATTGTGAATCAAATTAAAACATGCGAGTCCTGTTTACTAGACAAAATGACAAGGACATCATTTAATGGAAAAAGTGAACATGCTAGTGGAATTTTGGACCTTATACATACAGATGTATGTAGACCTACAACCACACATATAAGAAGTGAGTTTCTCTACTTCATTGTAACGCCCATGATATAAAGCTCAGTGAACAATACCACAGGGTCCGCACGTTGACCAAGGTAGTGGCACTAGTTATGAAACTTTAAAGGGCTTTAAGTTGATAAAAAGTTGAAATTTAAAAATTTAGTAGAACCAATAATTCATTCTAAGCATTAAGGAATGCATTTGTACATTAAAAACTTTTTGAGCTGAGACTGACCCGGGATGTGCCTAGAAGGACCCGAAAAAATCAGACCCGAAAGCTCAAAAAATTTCACTAAGTCCACTAGTGAAAGAAATTTTGAAATTGGAGGTCGTTTGCAAAATCTTAAAATTTTTGAGGTTGGCATCTAAATTGAGGCAGTCTGAAAAACTATCTTATCGATGGAATTTAGCCATGAAAATTTACAAGCAGATAGAGGGGATTAAAATAGGAATTTTAAAAGAAATGGCATAATTTTCTAAGGTTTGAGTGAATTTCTATGAATTTTTGTAGTTTGACAAAAAATTGAGATAGTTCAGGATTTTTAGGACCTTTGACATGTCAAGGTCGACCCTACTTCATGCCAAGTGGACATGCAATATTGCCAAGTGGCAAATGTGCCTTGACAAGTGGATTTCCACTTGGATGAACAAAAGAGCTTCCTTCCCATTTTCTTCTTTGTTACCAACGCTAAGCACTAACCAAAACCACCATAACTCTCTCCTCTGACCACTAAATTGGGTGATTCCAATTGCTAAAAATTCTTTTATGTGTTAGGCACCACGAGGAATAAGAATTAGGTAGAAAGGAGTGGTCATTTGGAAGATAAAATTCATACAAATTGACTAGTGCAGAGTAATCTAGAATAGGGTATTTGAGGTGAGTTTTGAGTGATTCTTCCCTTTCCCTTAGAATTTCTAGATGCCATTTGATGCCAAGACATTATTAAGACATATATAATTGTGTGTATGAGATATTGGTGGCCATTGGAGGGCAGCTTGGAGCCCACAAAGGAGGGAGAAACTAATGTGGCAAATTAGGCATTTAGGGGTGCTTGAAGGTTTTAAGGCTTTCTTTCAAAGGTAAGTGGACTTCAAGCCTTTTGATCATGTCTTAGGGTGTCCAAGCTGTTGAGACTTAAGGTAAGATGGTTGGAATATTATGTTTGAGGTTGATTTCTTTCTTGGTGATGTTGATTAACTTATGAACTTCGTGAAATTTAGAGTGGTGTTTGTAAAGTTAGCCTTCCATGCTTATTGAATTTGATATCTATGACTGTTTAGATGCAAAATTTGCTATCGACGATGAATATTCAAAATGTGTTTAACATGCTAGGATAAGGACTATGGGAATTGAGAGAAGAAATCACCATGAATTTTCAATTTTACTTGTACCCGTGACCTATCATGAGTGGTTTCTAGGAATGTTGCTTTGTACCTTAGCAATATTAGCTTAGAATGAAATGTTTATAAGTGTATTTATGATTATGGCATATTGATATAATTGAATATTGATATCATATGGAAAGGAATAAAATTTGAGTCCATTTTCTCCTAAGTACTCGAGAGCTTAATTATGGCATGTTGGCATGAAATTTAAGGTTGTTAAAGTGTTAGTTAAGTACATTACTATGGCTTAAAAATTGGCATGAAATGACTATAGAACTAATTAAGTATATGACATATTGATATCATAATATACACTTTGAAAATGTGTCTTTGAAATGGCTAAAAAGGATTGGATTAAAACATGTAGCTAAGGCTAGAAATAAGCACCTAAAAGTGGCTTAAAGTGCGTAATGTAAATGCACTATTATTTATGTCTTAAGTGGCTAGATTTGAGACCTTTTCATGTTTGGCTTTTATGCCTAGTAATTGGCCTAGAAAGTGGCCCAGTTATAGTTGGCTTTTTGCCCAGAAATGTGTTCAAAAGGACATTGAAAATTGAGTTAAATTTGGGCTTAAAACAGTCCAAGAAATTGACTTTAAAAGTGGTTGAAATGACCTATAATGGTCCAATTGACCTATACCTAAACCAAAAATGTCACTAGATAGAAAATATTAACTTTTTAAGTATTAATGCCATGATAAATTATAACATATGACACTTTGACTTTTAGTCATAGAAGATTTAAATTTTTTGATGGAATTTTACCCGGTAGAGCCAAAATGTTGTTATACTAGTTTAAAGAAAAAAATTAAAGTATGAGATATTTTTTTAATTATCTATTTTTGAAACTTAAATATTATGAGAATATTTTTGGTTAATAAATGAAATTAAATTGAGCTACTTAGCCCATTAGTTAGACAACCACTAGATGTGTTAACTAGTCAACTTAGGATTTTGTAGCTACTAGTTGTCTGATATTCAGATTTATGGACTGATCTCCATTCTATCACCCAGTTATCAATGGTAATTATTAGTGGCTGGAGAGGTTTATGAACTGATCTTTATTATGTCACCCAGTTATTAAAGATAATTGTTTGTGGTTGGGGAGGATTATGGGCTGATATATATTATGTCACACAATTATTATTTAAATGGGTCTAGAGAGGTTATGGCTGATTCAATTATGGCACACATGCTAGTGTAGTGGCATAGGTCCAGAATGGGGATCATTGCACCAGTTTATTTTCCCTCTAGATCCAGTGTCTTTAAGTGTTGTCTTCCTAGTCAGGCCAGTGAGTTAAATTAAGTTATAAGCATAATTGAATGATTTTTCTTAAGAAATTGGTAAAATACAATATAAAGGGCATTTTAGTTATTTTTCACATATGTTACAAATAATGTAATTTTTGTAAAGTATGTATGTTAAAAGTAATAAGACTTACTCTAAATAATTTATCTGAGTAAAAAATGCTATTTCAGACCTTATAAATACCTCAAGGGTATTTTAGTAATTTGGTATCCCAGTAAATAATTAAATTATATAATGAAGTAAAATCATTTCTTAAACTACACATGCATGTTAATGATATAAATGCCATGATTAAAATGCTTTAAGTTCACCACTGAGTATTTTGTACACTTAGCGTACCTATTTTTGGTGCGTAGGTACACAATAGTGGGAAACTACCTCATATGGTGTGATGATATTATTCAGAGGATACAAGTGAAGGATTTTGAAATAATTATTATACAGTTTTGATATCTATGTACCTAGGTGGGAATTGGGTAGAACATGTATGTAAGCTATGGTTATGTAATGTATTTAAGTAAATATAACTTACTGATGTAAATAAAGTATTTCTATATGCTATTCTTATGAATGTATGATCAGTTGTGATATAGGATATTTATGTGAGCTTGAGGCTTTATATATGCATGTTTTATCTGTGGCCTGAGGCTTGAGTGTGATGTGTGTTTAAGCTGATGTTAGGCTGAGAATAGGGGACTAGGTGGGTCCAGGTGTTATGAAATGTTTATAGAAGTGTTAAATAGGCTTGTAAAAATTTTAGGATAGAACCCGGATGGCTATTATGCTGCCAGAATTTCTAAGATTTTGGAAAATGACTCATAATTATCTGATAGTGGCATATTTGTATGGCTATACCTTGTTAAGATATAAAACCAATAGAAAGTGTATTTAGAAATAAAGTAAGTTTAATGGATGTAAGTAATAGAAGTAATAGGAATGGTATTAGTGACCTAGAAGTGCATGCATCACCTATGGGGTCTCGTAGGGGATCCAGTAGGGGGTGTCACATTTAGTGGTACTAGAGCCTAGGTTTAATGTTCCTTAGTAGAGTACATGGATATCAAATGTTAAGTTTCCAATTCCTTGGAATTGCTACATTGTCTGAGGCTAGTAAGTTATTCTTTTGCAGTAAGCATATACTGAGTAGGCACTTGAAGGAGGGCCTAAAGTGGTGGCTAGTTTTGCACCAACTATAATTTAGGGGGCAGGCAATGCATCTGTACTTGAACCTAGTGATGCTGCATAGTAGCCTTGGCCACTAAGACTTGGTTAATAGTAGGCTGAAGCATCACCTACCTTATTGTAGTAGATAATAAATTTGCTTCGACAAACTTCCACTATTGCTATTGCTCCACCTCTACCTCCTTTGGTACCTGTACCACCTCCACCACCTATTTTTCCATAAAAGAGTCCCTTAAAGAGGTTAAGAAAGATGGGAGCTATTAATTTTCTAGGAAAGAGAGAAGATGATGCTGCTAGAGCTAAATACTGGCTAGATAGAACCCTCAGAATTTTAGAGCAGTTAAATTGCATTGGGGTTGAGAACCTACAGTGTGTTACTTACCTCTTGTAAGAAGAAGTTAAGAATTGGTGGAATACTACCAAGAGAAGAAAGACCCCAGCAGAGTTGACTTAGGAATTTTTCCTGAAGGAGTTCAGGAAGAGATATATATCTGACTCTTATACGGATAAGAAGAGATAAGAATTCCTAGATTTGAAGCAAAAAAGGAAAACAATGTCAGAATATGAGAAGGGTTTTACCAGACTCTTGAAGTATGCTAAGGAATTTATTCCTAATGATGAGCAAAAGCGTAAGAGATTTTTGGCAGGATTGAATGTGGAGCTGAGGATGTAGGTATCCCATATTAGAGAGAGAGATTTTGCTATACTAGTATCAATAACATATGACATAGAGGAGATGGCACAGGAAAAGAGGGACTTCTTTTAGAAGAAGAGGTAATTTAATATGGGGTAGTCTAGTGCTATATCAGGAGATGGGAAGAAGAGGAGAGAGGTCTACTCATAGACACAGTCTCAAATTAGGTCTTAGTATCATGTAGGATACTAGGGGTCGAGACAGACACAGACCCAGAGGTCAGAACATTCTTCAACTATTAGACCTTGTTTGCCTCTTTAGGCAGGAAGTACCTTGAGTATAGGGGGCAATAGAAATGGACCTCCCATATATGTCACTTATTAGAGAAGGCACTGGGGACAGTGTAGAGTAGATTGATAAAGGGAATGTTTTCATTGTGGTTCTCGAGATCATTTTAGAAAAGATTATCCTTAAAGACCAACAAAGGGTCATCAGACTCAGACTCCTAATGTTGCACCACCGAATAGAGGACAGAGGCAAAATAAAGGTGAGCAGCCTAGTGCCAATTAGGATTCTAGATCAAAAGCTTGTGCTCCAACAAAGCATTATGCTGTTAGAGTAAGGGAAAAGGTTGTAGCACTAGATATTATTACTAGTACATTTTATTTATTTGATGTTCCAGTTTTAGCATTAATTGATTTTGGTTCTACATTTTTCTATATATGCACTAAACAAGCACATAATAGAGGACTAGAACCTAAGAATGTTGATGTTGATATTAGAGTTAGCAATCCTATAGTACAGAGTATTATTGTGAATAGAATGTATAGACAATGTCTTTTACTGATTCAGGGATATAGTTTCTCAGCTGATTTGATTAAATTTCCTTTTAATGAGTTTGATGTGATATTGGGAATGGACTGGTTAACTAAATATTAGGCCATTATTGATTGTAGACATAAGAAACTGACCCTCCGAACTACAGAAAGACTGACAGTGAGAGTAGACTCTGAGAGATATCTATCTAATAATCTCATTTTTGCTGTTAAGGCATAAAAACTTCTTTGGAAAGGCTGTGAGGCATACTTAGCCTATGTCATTAAAATGAATGTTTCTAACTCTGAACTTGAGTATATTCCTATTGTATTTGAATTCCCTGATGTTTTCATTAAAGAGTTGCTAGCTTTACCACCTTAAAGAGAGCTTGACTTTGAGATTGAGGTATACCTTGGTATAGCTGCAATCTCCATTGGTTCGTATAGAATAACACTTACTGAGTTAAAGGAACTGGAGGTTTAGTTGCAAGAGTTGCTAGATAAAGGGTTTATCTGACCTAGTGTATCACCCTAGGGAGCACCTGCACTATTTTTAAAGAAGAAGACTAGTCCTTTAAGTTATGCATTGACTATAGGTAGCTGAATAGAATGACTATGAAGAATAAGTATCCTTTGCCTAAAATATATGATCTTTTTGATCATTTGAGAGGGACAGGTGTGTTTTCTAAGATTGACTTGAGATCCGAGTACCATCAGCTGAGGATTAAGGAGGTTGACATACCTAAAACTACTTTCAGAACCCGATATAGGCATTATAAGCTTTTGATGATGCCATTTAGGAACATCAATGCTCTAGCAGCTTTCATAGATCTCATGAATAGAGTGTTCCAACCTTGTTTGGATCAGTTCATAGTGGTATTTATAGATGACAACTTGGTGTATTCTAGAAGCTAGGAAGAGTATGAACAGTATCTTTGGGTGGCGTTATAGATTCTTAAAGAGAAATAGTTGTATGCCAAACTCAATAAGTGTGAGTTTTGGCTGAGGGAAGTAGCCTTTTTAGGCCATATAGTGTCAGCTTAAGGAATCAGAGCTGATCCCATCAAGGTGAAAGTAGTGTTAGACTGGGAACCACCTAGGAATGTCATAGAGGTGACAAGTTTCCTAGGATTAGTGGTTACTATAGGAGGTTTGTGAAGGGATTCTCCATTATTGCAACTCCTTTAACTAGACTAATCAGAGAGAATGTAAAGTTTGTATGGGATAATCAGTGTCAAGCCAATTTTGATAAGCTGAAATAGATGTTGACAAAGGCTCCTATCCTGATTCAGCTTGAATAGGGTAGGGATTTTGTGATATATAGTGATGCCTCACTGAATGGCATAGGTTGTGTATTGATGCAAGGTGGAAAAGTAGTAGCTTATTCTTCTAGGCAGTTAAAGCCACATGAGACAAACTATCCTACACATGATTTGGAGCTAACTATTATTGTGTTAACTTTGAAGATCTGGAGACATTATCTGTATGGTGAGAAGTGTTATATATATACAGATCATAAAAGCTTGAAATACCAGCTTACATAAAATGAATTGAACCTGAGATAGAGAAGGTGGTTAGAATTAATAAAAGATTATGATTGCATTATTGATTATCATCTAGGAAAAGCAAATGTTGTAGCTGATGCTTTAAGTAGAAAGTTTATGGTGACATTGAAAGCTATGAATGTCAAGTTACGATATACTTTAGAAGATGTAGCATTGGCTGAGTTGCAAGTAAAGCCAGATTTCAGGAATCAGATCAAAGAGAATCAGATGAGAGATGAATAAATGGTTCAGATGATTAGTAAAGCTAAAAAGGGGAAGGCTATAGGATTTGAGTTATTAGAGGATGGATATTTGCACTATCAGAATAGATTGACCTACTACAAATGACTTGAGAGTATATATATTTAGAGAAGCACATGAAGCTCCTTATTCCATACATCCAGGGAGCACAAAGATGTACTTGGGTTTGAAATCCTAATATTGGTGGCTTGGTATAAAGAAAGATGTAGTAGAATTTATTGCTAGGTGTTTGACATGCCAGCAAGTGAAAGCTAAGCATTAGGTTCTTTCTATTTGATACATCCTATAGGAATACCATAATGGAAATGGGAGAAAGTGACTATGGACTTTGTGGTAGGATTACTTATGACTAGAGGCAAGTGTGATGTTGTGTGGACAATAGTGAATAGATTGACTAAGATAGCTCATTTTATCCCTTTCAAAATAGACTATTCCTTAGAAAAATTGGCTAGATTGTACATGGATGAGATAGTCAGATTGGTGTGCTAGTGACTATCATTTCTAATAGAGATCCTCGCTTTACTTCTAGATTTTGGAGGAAGTTACGAGAGGCATTAGGTACTAGATTGGCTTATAGCATAACATTTCATCCTCAGACTAATGGATAGTCAGAGAGGGTGATACAGATATTAGAAAATATGTTGTGAGGCTGTGCTATTAAGTTTAAGGGTAGCTAGGATCAGTATTTATCTTTAATAGAGTTTACCTATAATAATAGCTACCAGTCTAGTTTAGGAATGGCACCATATGAGGCACTGTATGGCAGACAATATAGAACTCCCTTGTATTAGAGTGAGGTTAGGGAAAGAAAGATTGTTGGAGTTGAATTGATTAGGGATATTAAAGAGAAAGTAAAGATAGTTAGAGAAAGATTGAAGGTAGCAATTGATAGAAGAAAATCTTATGTTAACCTGAAGTAGAAAGACATTGAATATGCAGTGGGTGATAAGGTGTTTTTGAAGGATTTTCTTTACAAGAAAATTTTGAGGTTTTGTAAAAACGGGAAACTGAGTCCCAGGTTTATCGGGCCATATGAGATCATCGAGAGAGTTGGACCTTTAGCATATAGGTTGGCGTTACCCTCTGGGTTACAGCAGATTCATGATGTATTTCATTTTTCCATGCTTAAAAGGTATAGTTCGGATCCTTCACATATGATTCAGATGTTAGAGATCGAAGTGCAGCCTAACTTCAGTTACAAAGAAGAACTAGTTCAGATTTTGGCTTAAGAGGTTAAGCAATTATAGAATAAATCTATACCACTAGCTAAGGTGTTATTGAGGCATCACAACATAGAAAAGGCTACTTGGGGACCAGAGGAGTTAATGAAAGCCTAATATCCGCAGCTATTTGCTTAAGGTAATTTCAAGGATGAAATTTATTTAAGAGGGAAAGAAATGTAATGCCCATGATCTGAAGCTCCATGAATAGTGCCACAGGGCTCGAGAAGTGAGCTAGGGTTACAGGGTCACTTGCACGTGGACCAAGGCAGTGGCACTAGTCATAAAACTTAGAGGGGCTTTAAGTTAATGAAAAAGCTAAAATTTAAAAATTTAATAGAACCAATAATTCATTCTATGTAGTAAGGAATGCATCTATGCAATAAAATTTTTTTGGGCTAGGACTGGCATGGGATGTGCCTGGACAGACCTAAAAATATTGGACCCTGAAGCTCAAAAATTCCACTGATTCCACTAGTGAAAGAATTTTTGAAATCGGAGGTCATTTGTAAATTCCCAAAATTTTTTAGGTTAGCACACAAATTGAGATAGTTTGAAAACTATCTTATCGATGGAATCTGGCATAAAAATTTATGAGTAGATAGAAAGGATTGAAATAGGAATTTTAAAACAAACAGCATAATTTTCTGAGGTCCGAGTGAATTTTTATGAATTTTCTAAGTTTACCAAAAAATAGGATGGTTCGGGATTTTTGGGAAAACCTTTGACATGTCAAGGTGGGCCCCACTTCATGCCAAGTGGACATGCAATATTGCTAAGTGGCAAATGTGCCTTGACAAGTAGATTTCCACTTAGATAAACAAAAGAGCTTCCTTCCCATTTTCTCCTATATTATTGATGCTAGGCAGTGACCAAAGCTACCATAACTCTCTCCTCTGACCACCAAATTGGGTGATTCTAATTGCTAAAAATTCTTTTGTGTGTTAGGCACCATGAGGAATAAGAATTAGGCAGAAAGGAGTTGTCATTTGGGAGATAAAATTCGTACAAGTTGGCTGGTTCAGAGTAGTCCAAAATAGGGTATTTAAGGTGAGTTTGAGTGATTTTTCCCTTTCCCTTAGAATTTCTAGCTACATTTGATCCTAGGACATGCTTAGGACATGTATGATTATGTGTATGAGGTATTGGTGGCCATTGGAGGGTAGCTTAGAGCCCATAAAGGAGGGAGAAGCTATTGTTGCAAGCTGGATAGCTTAAGGTGCTTAAAGGTTTCAAGGCTTTCTTTCAAAGGTAAGTGGACTTTAAGCCTTTAGTTTATGTCTTAGGGTGTCTAGGCTATTGAGACTTGAGTTAGGATGGCTAGAATGTTTTGTTTAAAGTTGATTTCTTTCTTGGTGATGTTGGTTAACTTGTGAACTTAGTGAAATTTAGAGTGGTGTTTATAAAGTTAGTCTTCCATGCTTGCTAAATTTGATATCTATGGTTATTTGGATGGGAAATTTGCTACCTACGATGAATATTTAGAATGTGTTTGGCATGCTAGGATGAGGACTGTGGGAATTGAGAGAAGAAATCACCATGAATTGTGGTTTTTTCTTGTACCTGTGACCTATCATAAGTGGTTTCTAGGAA
>CANXYI010430328.1:0-13740 GCA_948208565.1 Hura crepitans | reverse complement strand
CTACGCACCAAAACTGGTATGCTACGTATATGAGATACTCAGTGGTGAATTAAAAGTAGTTTAATCATGGTGTACTCTTATTTCTTACTTATGTAGTTAAAAATGTAATTTTTACTTCATTAAATAATTTAAATGTTCACTACGGTGGAAAATTACTAAAATACCCCTAAGGTATTTGTCTGGTCTAGAAATATTATTTTCAAGACATGAATAAACCATTTAAAATGAGGATTATTACTTAATATATGCAACTTGAAGGAATTACTTAGTCTGTCTTAAAAGGGGAAAATTACCAAAATACCCTTGTATTGTATTTTTATTACTTCTCCTAAAATAATTATTCATATATGCTTGACTTTATCTCTTTGAAGTGTTTATGTGTCTTAGAGTAGTCTTCTTACCTTCTATGTATGTATATTTACTTAAATTAGTTATTTAGACTAATCTAGCATATCCATGAAAAATTACTAAAATGCCTTTTAATTGGCAACTTATCAAAGCTCAGGAAACACTATTCCATTATACTTAATATTTCTGTTAAAAATCAGTCTGATTCTTTATCTGATTAAATTCTGTAGCCTGAGTAGAAAGGTGACACTTTAAAACACTAGATTTAGAAGGATAATAACTAGTGCAGTGGTTCCCATTCTAAACCTACACTACTGCATCGACATGTGTGCCATAATAGAGATCAGTCGTAGCCTCTCTAGACATAATAAAAATAAATGTGTGGCATAATGGAGATCAGCTCATAGGCCTCCCCAACCACAATAAAAATAACTGAGTGGCATAATGGAGATTAGCCTGTAGCCTCCCTAACCACAAATATCTTTCAAGAACTAGGTGACATAATGGAGATTAGTCTGTAGACCTTGCCAGCTAGTAATGAACACCATTAATAACTGGGTGACACAATGGAGATCAGTCCATAGACCTCTCCAACCACTAATAAACTAACAATTGTAAAACCATAAGTTGATGGGTCAACCCATCCATTGGGTGTCTAACCAATGGGCCAAGTAGCTCAATTTAACTTTATTTATTAGCCAAAATTATCCTAATAATATTTGAGTCTCAGAAATAGACAGATAAAAAATTTATCTTATACATTAAAATTTTAGTTAGACTGGTATAGCCATTTTTTGGCTCTACTGGGTAAAATTCAAAAATAATTTTTAAATCTATTTTTACCAAAATTTAAGGTATCTTATATTATAATTTATTAATACATTTCCACCTTAAAACTTAATACTTTGTGGTCTAGTGGTATTTTTGGTTCAAGTAAAGGTCCACTGGATAATTGTAGGTTATTTCGACCACTTTTGGAAGTCAATTTTTTTGGACTATTCTAAGTCTAATTTCATTACAGTTTTTGTTATTCTTCTTAACATTTTACTAGGCACTAGGCTAATTAAATATGGGCTAACTCCATGGCAAAAGTTTAGGCAATAAGCCATCTGAAGTTGGGCCAATTCCATGGCCAAAGTTTTAGGCACCATGCCACCATCAGTGGGCTAAATCTATGGTAAAACTTTCATTCAATTCTAGCCTCTTAAAGGCACAATCCAAGCTCAACTCATTAACTCATTTGATGCCATTTTTAAGTCATTACTTCAAGCTTTAAGTATATCTTCTAATTTAAGTCTTTCTTAGCCATTTCAAGGCATTTTACTAAGGTATATATTATGACATCTAAAAGTTATATCCTTAATTAGTCCTGTAGGAATTTTTTGCCAATGTTCCATCTTTAATAACATACCTACTCATTACTTTTATAATAATGATTGTCATGGCAACATGCTATAAGTAACTTTCAGGTACACATGGAGAATGGCCTAAATCCTCATTCTTTCTCACCAAAGTACAACATTCAAGCATTTTTCCATGTTATGGTCTCAAGTATGATCATGAACATTACAATGGAAGTCAATTTAGCTAAGGTACATGCAACATTTCTTAGAAACCATTCCTTGTAACTCACGGATACAAGCACAATTGCATAATTCACCATTATTTCACAACTCAAGTGGTCATAAATTTCATTCTAACATGTCATACATTACTAAATTTATCTCTTAACCTATGTATAGCAACCATAAGCACTAATACTCCCCAAAAATAGTAAAGGAATAATGCTAATTTTAACTAACTTCTCAAAACATACTTATTACCATGCTAAATGTGCACTAATCCATCACAACCTAAGAAAGAATTACCCCTAATTTTACCATTCCAGCCATAATATCACCAAGTCTAATAACATAGGCACCTAAAATCCATAAAGAAAAGGCTGTAAATTCACTTACATGAGCCTCTGAAGGTGTTAATCCCATCTATATTCTTATTGCTTTTTGAGTTCTAGCTTCCATAGTAGGTTTGTGCTTCCTCTGTGACCCATTATTTACCATCCAATGACAACTAATGCATCATAAAAATATACATATATGTCTTAGCTATGATTTAGCATTAAGAATCACTAAAAAAAGTCTAAGAAATGGCATAGATACAACTAAGAACTCACCTTACATACAATGTTTTAGACTGTTTTGAGTCTATCCCTTTGTTTGATTCTTTTCCCCTAAATAGAAATTGCTTTTGGCATGATTATTTTCATACTGGTGCTTAACATCTAGAGGAAATTTTAGGCACTAGAATCACCTTGTTTGGATGCCGAAGTAGGAACTTATGGCCTAAATAATAAAGGCCGGCATAAGCAACAGGGCAAGAAAGGGGAGAAAATGCTTTTATTCTTTACAAGTAGAAATCCACTTGTCATGGCCCATTTGCCACTTGGCAAGTGGGCTAAGACATTTGGCACTTATGTGGGCCCCATTTTTGCACCTCACTTATGTCTCGATAATTCCTAAACCATCTCAATTTTTTATGAAACTTTAAAAATTTGTAAAAATTCACTCAGACCTTAAAAAATTGTACCATTTTTTTTAAAAATTCCTATTTTAATCCCCTCTTCTTCCTTATAAATTTTTGTGGCCAAATTCCATCAATATAGCAGTTTTTGAACTACCTCGATTTGTGTGCCAACCTTAAAAATAATGAGATTTTGCAAATGACCTCCGATTCAAAAAAATTCTTTCACCATTAGACTCAGTATGATTTTTTAGCTTTAGGGACCTCTATTTTCAAGTTCGTCTAGGCACACCTCTGGTCAATCCCAGCCCAAAAATTTTTTATTAGCTCGATAGATAGCTTTTTAGCCCGAAATGAATTATTTGTTCTACTAAATTTTTTTTTTTGGCTTTTTCATCATTTTAGAGCTATTTCAAGTTTTCCTACCTCTACCACTACCTCGATCCATATGCAAGTGACCCAGCACTCTAGGTGCACTTTTCGAACCCTGTAACACTATTCACAGAGCCTCAGGATGTATGCATTACAGATTATGGCAACAATGGCCATGTTTCATGATGATGTGTGTATATATGTATATTAAAATATGTGTCATGAATGATTGTAAGTGACAATATGAACATAGAAGTGACAAAATAATAGATGAATGGCATTATATAGGGGTGAAAGCCATAATGGTCGAATAGCCTAGGTCTACGTGTGCATATGTGTGCTATGGCAATAATGCATGAAAATGATAATTAATGAATGTGTATAAATATTTTGCTTTTATGTATGTGAAGTTGGAAATAAGAGATTATTATGTTCATGTTATATGCATAAGGGATTAAGTGTTTAGTGGTTTATGTGTGTATGCCTATATTATGATGAACAAAAGATAAATTTATATAATTGGTGAATTATGTATGATGGATTAGCCATAATGTGCTTAACTCAAATTATAGGTACTTATGGCATAATATAATCGTAATGCAGAAATGTATTTTTTTAACACCTAATGTGCAATATGGTGTATTTATGATGTGGTGTGAATTTTTTAAGGCATAGTGCTTTCTTATAGTGCCTATTGCATGTTCATGATATGTATGACATTCAATTAATGGCATGAAAACTTTAAGGGCATGTGATGATGTATTTATGAATATAATGCTTGTGCATGAGCTTATATGTTGTGTACCTATGTTATAGAAAATATAATGCTATAAATATGTGTAATGTGTTTAACACAAAATCATGATGAGATAATGTGTTCATTTACATATACATGTAGAGAATTGATGTATCGCATTAATTGTGTGTATGGCATTTCATAAAAATGTAATAAGCTTATAATCACACTTTTTCTTAGTTTAGTTGTTAGTTGACCAAACTAATGTAATTAAAAGCAATGTTAAGCAATATTGATGAGGTGAAACTAAAAGTAAATGGTTAATAGCCCATATAAGTAAATAGCCTAGTTGGATAGGTTCATTGGTCAGCTAGGAGTCATAATAGCTGCTAGGGTACTTTAGTATATTTGTAGCCTTCAAGTTGCATTGCATAAACCTTTAAGTTACATTTTATTTACTAACCTACAAGTCTGATACATTAATTTTTAACTTTTATCTCTAACCTTTGGGTCTGATGTGTGTTGATGATATGATTTTTTGACATTTAGGTCTAGTGCATGGTGACCTATAGGTTTATGATTATCTAACCTTTGGATCTAATGTGTGTGGGGCTTATATGGTTTTAAGGGCCTAGGTGGTCTATTGATACTCCGTTATCTATAGAGTTATTATTTCTTGAGTATGGGCTTTAATAAATGGACTCTAATATATGATGAATTTGTTTACATGATATATGGTAAAATTTAATAAAGATATGATTTTCTTATTTTAATAGGTAAATGTCTTATGTTGTATTGCACTTTTGATTCATGTTATGAATAATGTTGTATACCATTTAAAACTATGAATGTCTATAATTCATATAATAAATTATGTTGTTAATTGGCATTACATACAAGTTATATCGATTACACCACTAAGCTATTAATTATTGCATCATCTATTTTTGTAATGTGGTGGTAAGGAGACAATTCTAGAAATAAGCCTCAGATCATCAAGTTTCCAAGAGAGATTGTTTTGGTATTTTTTGGTATATGTTTGTATTTAAATTTTATGATGTATAGTTAATGGCACTCATATGGTTGTAATTATGGGGAATGGGGCCCAAACTAGTTATATTGTCAATTCTTGGATTTTAAAAGATCTATATTATTTTAAAGTTGATTATTGATGCATGTTGACTATATGTTGAGATAAATGTTGCATGCCTTTGTGATGCTAAGTTGATTGATGGTTTTTGGTTGATTAGAAGGATTAAGTGTGAAGAATGATGAGAAGAAGATTATAAAAGTGTTTTTTTATTATGTAAAATACTATTCATATTTGGGAAAGTGTCCTGATATAGCCATTATGCTGCCAGATTTTTGACATGATTATTTTCCAAATATAGACATTAACTAGTTTTTAAAAAAAAATTGTAAACCCTTATTTTTATAAGATAAATGTTTTGTTAGGAATGTTTAAAATTGAATTCTATGATAAGAGTTTGGATAGCATGGAAATACTAGCACACCTTAATTAGGCTCAACATCTAGGGCAATTAAGGGGTGTTAGAACAAGTTGCCTTTTAATGTTATAGTATAGGGGATTGACCTTCCCCTTCGGTATATTTTGCATTTTGTATTGCAATATATGAAAGAATAGATGGCACTCATATGTAGGTAGTGGCACTAGGTTTAATCATGGTTTGTGTCAAGTTTTGTAAACTTAATAACGTTATGTTTTTGTGTGTGTGTGTGTGTGTGTGTATGTGTATATATAGTAAAAATGTATACGTATAATAATGACATGATTATGGAATGTTATGGGTTGAATTGTTAATTGATGATAACTAAATAGTTAACTATTTTGAGACAATTAAACAATTTAGATTTGTGAAATATTGTATATATATTGAAGTGTATTGTTAAACATGTCATTATTTGGGAAGTGTCACTAGTCAGTCACTATGCTACAAGATTTTTTACGTAAAAACCTAATGATTTGGATCATGGTTTTGGAGTGTTTAAAAGAGACAAACATCAAATGACATAGTTCTATCTAGATAGTAAAAATAGGGATGGATATTAAAGTATATTGAATAAAGTTCCGTAATGATTTGGATATGGTTGTGTGCCAACTCTTATTTTGGTTTGGCAATTTGATTAGGTAAAAGTGTCACATACAAACTCAAATATCTAGACAAGGAGCACAATTATTAACCTGATAACAAATAAGAGGCACTAGTGCACCGATCTCTATTGCTAGGAGTGCAATAAAAGGTTGTCAATATTGTGGTAAGAAAAACATAAGCATATGTTAGACAATAGTCCTAAAAGCTTGCTACAAATGTGATTCTAGGTACCATTTGACTAAAAATTGCCCTAAAGTGTTGAAAAACACTTCTCAATTTTAGGTTTTATCTCTAATAGCTATGTAACACCCCTTACCCAGCCTATGCATTAGTTGATCAACAAGCCCAACTAAAGTGTGGATGCATATCAAGTTATCTTAACTCACTATCTATGTTACTTATTATAAAACATTCTTACCAACAATATTATGTTTGAAAATATAGGTTTCAAAATTTTTTTGCAATAGTGTTAATATTCAAAAATTATGAATCCTCATGCCAAAATTTTGAGAGCATAAAGGTTGTACCGGGCACTATCCCAAACTTTTGATAGTAACCTATATAAGAAAAATGCACTTCTATATACATTTCACACACTTCCTAACATCCATGTTATCCTCTAATCACTGTATAGCACACATGCACATTCACAAGATATCTCAACCATAGGAAGAGATATCATACAACAACACATATAATTAAATAGTTATAAGTGTTTAAAAACTTTAAAATCCAAAAAGAACCATTTAAATACAATTTAGGTCCATTCCCTTTACATTACACATTGAGTGCCACTTATACATTAGATACTATTTACATATTACAATCTTTACTAAAAGAATAGCCTTCTCTTGAAAATTCTTGTTGTCTAGAGGCTTGAGTATCAAAAAGTAGTCTTCTTACCTATACATCTTAAACAAATGAAATGCTAAGTGAATGCTTAGTGGTGTAGTCAAAATAACATGTGCTAATCAAGCATTTTTAACATACCATATATACATGAAATTCATTTTGATATATGACTAATTCATATAATTTACAATACTTAAACATAGTAGTGACATGCAATGCTCATGACCAAAGGACATACATTATGCATAATGACATCCCATATCACCCTAGTAAGGAAAACATGTATTTAAAATCATAAAATTGTTGAATTGAGAAATTATCAACTTACACATGCAATTCACTATCATATTGACTATCATGTCATACATTGTAAGTTCATTTAGTTTTTTGCCTTAATAATTTAAGCCTATTTGGATAACCTCTAACCTATGGATAATGAGATCAAGAAATGTGTAGTGGCCTATATTTTGGACCTTTTCGCTACTACACTAGCATAAAATTATACAGTGGCCTATATGAGACCTTTCAATGATTGCACCAGTATATAATTGCTTAGTGGCCCCTACCAGATAATACGGTAGCTACACTCGCATCAATTTGAAGACCTTAAAATAAATCAATGGGTATGACTAAATGTGAACCCTTGGATTATAAATTAAGCAATGAAGTGCCCTAGTAGCTATTATATCCCTTAGCTAACTAGTCAACCTATCCATTTCTAGGTTATTGCAACTCATGGTTAAAAACCACTAAGTTTTAGTTTCACCTTAGGAATTATGCTTAAATAGCTTTTAACGTACTTACTTTGGCCACGGAATGACTAAAACTACTTAATTTCATTAAAAAATCATTTTAATGATCATACATGTTTTAACACATGTTTATGCCATATTTGTGCTATACGTATATCCAAGCACCAATTTCATCTCATTTATGGATTTTCAACATGTATTTTTCATACATATATTAATTTGAGGTCATATGTTCATTCAAGACACTTTATGCCTCATTGTTTATCAAATTTCTCATACTATGATATACTATAGTGTTGAAAAAACTTTTAAGGCTTATCTCTATTATAGAACATATTTTCCATTCTAAACCTCATTTCTTTATATACTAAGCATGTTCATAATTGATAACAATGAAGAAAGGATGTATGCACACCTTTTATACCATGAATTATTATGCATATACATTCCCAAAATGCTATTCGCCTAACCATACCAATTAGGCATATATCACATTTACCAATTCACATACTTCATAACCAAAATTATAGCTTATATATAGATATAAAAAGTGCTCAAATTATAAGAATTATAAGCCTCATACCCATTCATGCCATTCGACCACTAGGCATCACATATCCTTTGTTTATTATTTTACTCATGCTAATTTACAACACCTATAAGGTTTGCATTCAAAACCATTTTGCCATACATGAGTTAAAGCCTCAAACAACATGTTAATTTCATGTATCAACTAGGAACATAACCATTTTATCTTGAATCATGATTTACTCTCGAAGCCATGCATAAATCTATTATTTGCCATGATACACACACATATGGGACATTAATACCTAAATTAAAGCAATTTAAGCAAAAATAGCCACACTTATATATGGCGCTATGTTTCATTTAGCCAATACTCATAAAATGCCCATAATTAAGACATTCATCTTACACATTATACAAGCATAATTTTTAGGTGTAATAACATGAGGAATACACACATAAGCCCAACTAAAAGCATTTTTCCATATTATGTCCATTTAGGCCACTTAAGCATGTTTTGAGCAGTTATCATTTCTAATGCATTTCCTTAATTCCACTCACATGTAAATATGTCAAATATGTGAACTAATCCCTAATTTATTCTTAGATAGGCTCACTTACTACACTAAGCCATTTAACCCCAATTTATTCCATATTTGGCATAATATGGGATGTTAAGCACATTAGGAACATTTACTTGAATCCAATCAATTCTCATCATTATAAACATATTGACATACATAACACAAGTCATATATCTCATAAAATACATCATATTAGTGGCACAACACATTTATTAACTTTTATGACATAATAAGCACATTATGGAATTTAGTGTTTGTAAATGAAAATGAACATTCTATTTTGATTACATATAATGAGGTTATCAAAGAGGAACCTTGAGACCCATCTACACCTTCGTTTTATTCTTCTCTCGATTTTGTTTAGAAACCTTTAACATAAATCGAAAACAAATCTTTGAGAATTCATAATAAATAATTCGATACACCAAAAATAAATTTAAAATTGTATAACCTCTCATTGGCACCCTTAAAACCTAGGAAAAATAACTAAGGTAAAAAAATCTTACCCAAACCAAAGTGGGTTACTATTTATGAGATCGAATAATCGAGATTTTCAAGTGGTTTTTTCGGCAATTTTTGCTTCCTTGGAGTTCTAAAGGGTGTGGAGGCCCTAAAAGAATTTTTGGTGTTGTAAAATTAGGCTTGGAAGGGAGGACCTTGAAGATAAAATGGAGGAGGAAGATTAAGAAAAGCCGTTGGATTTTCTAGTGAGGGAGAGGTAGGTTGCGTGTTGTATAAAATGTTGGCTTTTCATTTTTTTTTTGTTTGACTATTTATGCTCCCCAAAAATTATTTATTTTTAATTCATTTTCTCTCCTTTTCCACCTAATTTTCTTTCTTTTTACATGCTCAATTAATTGCAAATTTAATTAACAAATGCATTCTCATTTTGTCTTACACTCCTTTAAAAATTGGAGCTCGAAAAATGAAGAAAATTAATTAAATTTGCTACTTTTTATGTTACTTGATTTTCGAAAAATTAATTCTTAGTATCCAAAAATTCTAATTTATGCACCATTAAACTCATTAAAATTTTTGAGTATTAGGTCATATAAGTTTCATAATTTTCTGAGTAACTTTGGAAATAATTTATGGTTTATCTTTGCCTTAGTCATTATTCCCAAGACACTGCTATAAAACTTTCTTAGCATTTTTAACCTCTCAAATTACTTCTGATTGATCTTAAACTTCACCTAAAATTATTTTATAATTAATACTTTCATTCAGTTGCTTTAATGCATCTTGAGTCTTGGTAATGCTATTCATCCTGGGAAAGTACTATTTATAAATGTCAAGATTTTCAATGCGTTCATTTCTTCCCCTCTTAAATAAATGTTGTCTTTAGCATTAAAGTATTAGATAATTTGAAAAACTGCAGGTATTGTTCTTTCTTTTAAGCTTAGATTTCTTAGGTTGCTTCTTTTATCTTATGATGTTTCCAAAGAACCTTCACTAAAGGTACAATTTTATTCCATATTTCCTTTATCACTTTATCTACAATCCTTATTAGTTCTTCTTCGTAAAGTAAGTCAAGATTAACCTCTATTTCCTCCATTGTGATCACATGCATAGGATCATATATGTATCATTTGAGCATTGAAAAAAGAAAGATGTTGTGGATCTGCTGAAGTTCTGGAGGTAAAGCTAGTCTAGAGGCTACTGGCCCCATAAGTTTTGTGATCTTGTATAGCTAATAAACTTAGGACTTAACTTCTATTTCCTTTCAAATCACAAAACCTCATTGCAAGGTAAAACCTTGAGAAATACTTTGTCTCCCACTTCATATTCCACCTCTTTCCATTTCAAGTTTGTATAAGACTTATGTCTGTTAGAAATGGCCTATAACCTCTCTATATTGATCTTCATCTTTTCTTTTGCATCTTGTATTATATATAGCCCCATGACCTTAGTTTCACTGAGCTTACTCTAACACAAAGGTGTTCTGCACTTTCTTCTGTACAAGACCTTATAAAGGGCCATGCCAAGACTTGCTTGATAACTATTATTTTAACCAAACTTAGCTAAGGACAAATATCAGTCTCATCTTCCCTTAAACTCTAATACATAACCCCTCAACATATCCTTTAGAATTTAGATGACTCTCTCAGATTGTTCCTCAATCTGTAGATGGAATGTTGTATTAAAGCTTAATTGAGTACCTAAATGTAGACACCTCGATTTTAGGTGTAGGACTTTCTTATGTATTTAGACTTTGATTCGACCCGAAAAGCTTGCGATATGACTCGAAATGTGAAAAAATGGGAATGTATGGCGAAAGTAGAGGGCTTGGGCTGATAGGTATGGACCTATTCACCTTTTTAGGCCTATGATGATAACTAGAGATAGGCCTAAGCAACAAGGCAAGTAACTTCAAACCCAAGTCCGCATGGACCAATATGGCACAAGTCTGCACTGACTTACTACTTTAAGGTCCGCATGAATATGCCGATGCCCATTTTAACACAGACTAACCCAACCTAGCCAAAAGCCTATAGACCAGTTAGAAAACCATGCTTAAGTCCCTACAAACTAAGCTGTACAAATCTACATGGACCTACCAATGTAAAACTTCCAGAAGTATGAAATTCCTATTTAGGCACTAATTCTTAAACCTAGAAGGATTCTACCACCCCTGGATGGAAAACCCTTAAACTTAAGCTTATAAATACCCACTTTAGGGTTTGATTAAGGGAGGAATCCCAATGAAGCCTTAATAAACCTAAAGGGGAGAACAACAAAGAATACACAGAAGGCACGATTGAAGACAATTGGCATAAGATCCACTTTACTAGTCCATAACCCTTACTAAAATAATTATTCTTCTAAAACATAACCATTGTCTTGTTGCTTGGTGCTCGCTTCAAAGTAAGATCTGAGGCTCCTTTCATCATATTCATTCATTTATTTGAGTTGTTTGTTTAACCAATGATCTCCCATGATTAATTATCAAGTGAGGTGGTTCTATGAAATCCTCATGACAATTATAAGAGTAGGTCAACCTATTAAATCAGTTTAAGAATGTTCTAATCATTCATGGAAAATTGTAATTGCACTTATATTTTGGAACTCACACCTATGTTTGGACGGACCTATTTTAAATGATAGAAGGTCTACATAGACATATTAATTGAATATGTATGTAGTAGAAGGTCTGCGCAGACTTATATATTAGATATGTATGTAATATGAGGTCTATACAGACCATGGTACGATAACAATATCATGCTTGCTTTTTTTATTATGTTTTAACATATTCTATTCACCATGTTAGCATGCCCTTTTATCTATATCATATTGTATGATCATTCTATTTGACATTGTCATTAGGTCCTCATGAACCACTCTTTGGTGTTATTAATCTCTTCTTTTGAATTGTATTTAAGTGACCCTTTTCACTAGAGTGGAGGTCCGGATGGATAGAATACATGTTCTGGGAAGTAGTTCATACGGACTAACATCAATGCCTTATATAGTCTGCATTGACTAATCGATGTATAGACGATACCATTCTAGTGCCTTATTTTATTTATTTTAGTTTGGTACTATTTATATTTCATTGCCTATTTTGGGATTGTAATAGCTAGTAAATAACTTGTTTTACACACTAAAACCAAACTTTCATATCAAACGATTTTATACATAATTAATTGGTGTTTTCTTAAACAAAATGGTTTTAAGTTTTCTTTAATCAAAAGTCACATGAAAAATGCATCTTAATAAAGGCCAATCTCTTAGAGATGGGAGTTAGGCAATTACCACCAATTCCTATGGAATTAAGGGTAACTGTCAGGTCAATAGACAATCAATGAATGACTCACTTTCTGGATGTATTCTTTAAATAAAGCAAATTATTTCCATACATGCAAAGGTGATGCAATTTAAATTAAGAATGATGTATGCTTGAATGATAAGGGATTGATAAATGTTACAATATACATGGACAACATATTATTAGGGCATGAATAAGATCTAAAATTCTAAACCTTTCTGGTGTAGAAGATTAGAGGTTCTGGTGTAGAGGCTAAGTGGTAACTCCACTAACCAACCTCGTCCCCAGTAAAAACATCACAATCTCTACACTGAGTCATTATGAAGTTTCTTCTAAAACCTTAATGTAAACCTTGGATCCCAATCTGATATAATCAAAGATGGCACTCCGTACAATGTAACTATCTCACCCACATAATGCTCTACTAGCTTCTCCAAGGAGTAGTCCATTCTCATTGGTATAAAATGAGCAGTCTTGGTCAAATGATCCATAACCACCCCAAACTAAATCACATCTACTCCTCATCATAGGTAGCCCAACCATAAAATTATCATGACTCTATCCAATTTTCATTCTATAATTGCTATGGGATAAAGCAATCTAGAAGGAACTTGATTCTCTACCTTTACTTGTTGACAAGTAAGGCGCTTGTTCACATATTCTGACATATCACTCTTCATGCCTGACCACCATTAAAAAAGTTTTAAATCCTAATACATTTTAGTGCTACCAGGAGGCATCACATAATGGGCATTGTGAGCTTCTTGCAAAATCTATTTCTTTAACTCTTCTACATCTGGCATACAAATTCTATCATGATTGTGTAAATAGCCATCTCCTTTAATCTCATACTTTGTTAGCTTCCCCTCTTAGATAGCACTTATAATGCTCATTAGTCTTTAGCCATCTCTCTAACATCCTTCACTTGTTGTGACAAACTAGGCTTAACTTATATCTCAGCTAACAAGACACTATCACCTGTGAGCTAAAATTTGACATTCATAGCTCTTATGGCTGCCATGAGCTTCCTATTAAGTGCATTAGCCACTTTATTGGCCTTGCCTAAATTGTAATCAATCAAGCAGTCATAATCCTTAATCAACTCTATCTACCTCTTCTATTTTAAGTTCAACTCTTTTTTTTGTAAGAAGATACTTGAGACTTT
>CANXYI010430281.1:0-11232 GCA_948208565.1 Hura crepitans | reverse complement strand
ACTATGAATCTTCATTTCAAAAAGTGTTTTCATAGGTTTATTACTATATAAATTTAGACTTTTGGTTAATTCCATGTCATATGTCAACATAACTATCAATTACGACAAATTTCCTTTTTACCCCATATTAGGTTTGGAAGGTATTTTTAAGCATAATTATACTATTATATTATTTAAATCTTACAATTATATGCTAATACTTTTAATTACATTATTTGAAGTAACACTTTTATTTACCAAGGCATAGTTGACATTTTTAAGTTCATATTCCATAATGTATCATAGCTCATAATTAGCATGTAACATAATAATTTTTATGCTTCTTAATGATACATAAGCTTATATTTAAATACTATCCATCTCATATCAACATTAAGTTCTTTAAACATACATAATACACAAATATTACTTATAGCATTTAAAGTTAACAACTCACCTTTCATAGTATTATATCATGTGTCAAATTTTGATTCAAAGTTCACACATGTACCAACTTTTTCTTACTATAGCACTTTAAAAACTCCAAATTAGTTAAGAGGTCACATAATTATAAGTTATACCTATTTTATTACTTGCATGTTCGTAAACTCACCAAATTCATACAATATTGTTACATTAGGTCAAGTAATTACATTACCAATCCTTTAATCATTTACTTTAAGGTTAATTATTATGTTCATTTTCATGTCACAATTTAAACTTATACATACACATACTTAATCATCTAAATTTTGGCCATACATATATACATGCTCTTATTTATTTTTAACCATCACATAATCATACACTTAGGTTCATTCAACTTCTAATTTAACTAATAAACCATATCACACATTATAACATACTGCCACATCATTAATTACAAACATAGACAAAACTAAACACACACATAAAATTCTTGGATACGCTTTAAAATTTGAGCCAAAAGTGCTTTAATTACTTCTATTTTCTTTCTTTTTCCATTTCCCTTTGATCTTCTCTTTTTCTTCCACTCATATAATAACCATATACAATAAAAAAATCTGAATAAAAATTAATACACATCCAAAGCTTAAATTGAGTTCATAAAACATGAATTAGAACTATAATACACCCTTAAAATTTATTAAACCTCAATAAAAATTCACTTACCTATAACTTAGTCAATATTCACTCAAGGTATCCATAAAACTTGTCTTCAGGTCACCTCACTAGGTTGTAGCAAACCATAGTGATCCTCATTGAGAATAACCTTAAGGTATCCCCATAAGAATTTAAGTGAAGAACAATTGAATATCTAGGTGCTAGTAAGATATTCAAAAGGGAGAAGAAGAAGAAAAGGAGAATTTAAAAATTCACAAGGAGAGTATGCAAATTTTCTATCCATTTGGTGGCTACTTGTATTGGCTGATTTTATGTAGGCTATTTATACTAAAATAACCCTTTTTAAATAATATTTTAACTCTTAAAATCTGACCTAAATCTTATTCAAGGAGGCCCACAAATTGGGCCCTTTTTGCATATTGCATATGGCCTAATAATAGGGTCAATCACATAGAATTTTGATACCTTTTCTAGGCTTCCTTTTAAGGCTTTTCTAGGCCATAATTTAAATTAGTCACTAGCATAATTTATGATCCTTTTAACTCTTAAAAGGTTTATTTAAAATTAGATTAAAATATACCCTTGATTGGGCCTCTAAGGCCATAATCCTTTTTTATGCTTAAAAAGCTTAAACTGGGTCAACTAGGCTCCAAGCCCAATTTCTCTTTTCCTTCTTTATTTCTTCTCTTTTCAATAATATCTCATATCATTAAAATATCAAACACTTTGATAATCATTTCAATTATTTTAGTGTGTAACCTTATGGGTTTCTAAAACATATTAGTAGCACATAGTGAATTAGAGTCTTAGTCCAACTGAGACACTTATGGTTCAATCTCATAAAGCCTATTATTAATTCCCAATTAATAATTCATTTATGTACAAGTCTTAAGAGGTGTTTAGCAACATATAAAATCTAGCCAAGTTTTAGAAAGTCAAGTTATTTGATTTAACCTTTCCTTATATAATTACCGTTCAATTACTCTTTTGACTATACTTTATCTTATTTAATTTTGAGTATAGATTTGTGTCAACTCAATGCTTAATTAAGTATGTTTAATCAAGCCCTAAAAATGTCAATTCTAATATTTGCATCTTTATTCCCAAAATGTCCTGTGAATCTCATTCAGACTTATATTTCACTTTGATAAGAGATTCCCTGATTAAAGATAGATTAGACTTGTGAGATAAATTCCCCATTATAATTTGGGGTGTTGAATCCTTTATTGATCACTCAAATACCTTTAAGTATCTCACACAATAACCAACCTCCTAGTTATTAGACATCATGGCAAAGTGAAAGCACCAAAGTAAAAGTATACCCTTTGATACTTAAAATAACCTTGGTGATCTCAAGTTAGAAGATACATGTAGCTACTAATATGATGAGATGACTTCATTGACATAGATTATGTATCCATGTGAACATCTCATTTTTAGGTCTCCAATGAACTTGTTTCTTAAATAAGCATCCACATGTTAACTCTAAGCATCACTATTCTTATAGCTTGTGGGAACTATTGTTTAACCATGTCAAAGAGTATAACATATGCTAGTCTATCAGCATTAACAATGTCCCATCTTGTTAATAATACTATAACTAAGGATAGTTTTGGTATTTCACATTTATAGAAAATAAAAATCTAACATCATAAACTCTTTATGGTTTCCTCTACACTATGAAACAATACCACGTACTTTATTACAAAGTTTAAGATCCATGTCAAACAAATGAATTAATTATAAACACTTATGTAATAAAGAAAACCTTTTATTATAAATGAATGTTTAAATGTATATGAAATATCCCTATTACACATATGCTCTATGGTATACTACTAACAATCTCCCACTTGCACCAGAGTCAATCACTAATGTATCTAATAACCATATTATTTACATAGAGATTGAACTTGTTATGAGTCATTACCTTAGTGAGAAGACCAGTAGTGTTCTAATCTATAGAGACTCTTTCAATCTTTACATCTTACCTACCAATTATTTCTTAAATTAGATGGTAGCACTTGAGAACACTTGGATCATTAATGATATCATGGTATCTTTGCTTGTGCAATGACACTATTTTTGTCAAAGGCACTAGGTCAACAATATAAAGGACCACTCCTAGTTCAGTGATGAACTTCTTGATCTATACTACTTTCGTAGCTACATTAAAAGTTGCAATATACTCTACTTTGGTAGTTGTATCTTGTTTGGAACTCTTCCAACTAACTACACATCCCACATATAAGAATGAATAACTTGAATGGGATTTGCAATTGTCTTTTATCTGATTGGAAGCTAGCATTAGTGTGCTCGCTAACTTGCAAATCCTTTTCTCTATATACCAAGAATACATCCTTATCCTTCTTAAGTACTTAAGGATATTCTTGACAACCACCCAATGTTCCTTTCCAAATTCAAATTAGAATCTGCTTATGACACTTAGAGCAAATGCCACATCAAGTTATGTACATAACATAACATATATGATGGATCTCATAGCTAATGTATATGGGATTCCACTCATGTGTTCCCTCTTCTTTTGTGTTTGGGGACATATAAACTTAGAAAGGATTTTCCCATGAATCATAGGAATGAACCCTTTTTTTTGAGAGATCTATGCTAAACCTCTTTAGCATCTTGTCTATGTATGTAAATTGTGAAAGACCTATAAACCTCTTGGATCTATCTCTATAGATCATTATCCTTAATATATAGGTTATCACTAAGGTCTTTCATAGAGAACTTCATTGATAGCCAAATCTTAACTGATTAAAGGGTTAAGACATCATTTTCCATGAGCAATATATCATCAACATATAGTACTAGGAAAATGATTGCACTTCTACCAACCTTCTTGTAAACACATGGCTCATCTGAATGTTGTGAGACGCCAAACTCTTTGATTATCTTAACAAATTAGATGTTCAAACTTTTAGATGCTAGCTTCAATCCATAAAAGGATCTTTGAAGCTTGCATATCTTACTACTATCAGTGGATATGAAACCCTCAGGTTGTGTCAAATACACCTCATCTAATAGATTTCCATTAAGGAAAGTTATCTTCACATCCATTTGCCAAATCTAATAGTCATAATGAGTGGTAATAGCTAGCAAAATCTTAATGGATTTCAGCATGGCTACCAGTGAAAAGGTTTCATCAAAGTCAATTCATTACCTTTAATGATAGCCTTTTTCTACGAGCCTTGCTTTATGGGTAACTACCTTACCCTTTATGTCGATTTTATTCTTGAAGATCCATTTGCACCCAATGGGTTTTATCCTTTGAGGTGCATTAACCAAAGTCCATACTTGATTGTCATACATGAATTCCATTTTGGATTACATAGCCTTTAGCCATAATTTTGATTATGAACTCTTTAGAACCACCTCATAGCTTGTAAGCTCATCTTCTTCTGCTATAGTTATATTACTATGCTCATCTATGATAAATCCATATCTTTCAAGCTCAATACAAACTATAGTAGAATGTCTAGGAGTTTATGTTACAATAAGCTCTACTATTACATCATTATCATCATATGTAAAAGGCTTAGGATTAGTTAGTTGATATGCCTCTTTTTGTGGTTCTCAAACTTCATCAAGTTTAATTTTACTTTCATTATCTTCCTTTAAGAGAAACTCTTTCTCTAAGAAGATAGCATCTTTTGAAACAAAACACTTTTTGTTCCAACATGTTATAGAAATAGCATCCAAGAGACTCATTTGGATACCCTATGAATAAACACTTATCAGATTTAGCTTCAAGCTTTTCTGACATAATTCTTTTCATATAAGTAGGGTAACCTTATATTTTAAGTGTGAAAGAAATGGTTTCTTATTGCACCATATCTCATATAGTGTAACATCAACCAACTTTGATGAAACATTATTTAGAATGTAAACAATAGTTTCCAGTACATAACCCTAAAATTACTTAGGCAGAGTTGCAAAAGCTCATCATAGAATGAACCATGTTTTATAGGGTTCAATTTCTCCTTTCAGATGCACCATTATGTTATGGTACATATTAAGGAGTCCATTGAGATAATATCCCATTATCTCTTAGATAGCTTTAAAATTCTTGACTTAAGTATTCTCTACAATAATCTTATCGAATTGTTTTAACACTTCTATCATGTTATTTTTCAACTTCATTTCTAAATTCTTTAAACTTTTCAAAGGCTTTAGATTTATACTTCATCAAATAAACATGCCCATATCATGAATAATAATCAATAAAGGTAATGAAGTAGAGAAAACCTCTTGCATGTATAGTCATTGGGTCATATACATCTGAATGTATCAGGTCTAAAAGACCACCAGCACATTCACCTTTTCCTCTAAAAGGTGTCTTTGTCATCTTACCCAATAAACAAGATTTTCATTTTTTAATTGTTTCATAATCAAAGGAGCTTAAGTCACCAGACTTGTGCAACTTTATCATGTATTTATTGTTTATATGGCCAAGTTGACAATGTCATAAGAAAGATCGTTTCAAGCTCTCAATCTTATGTTTTTTTGGTATTAATGTTCTAAATCTCCTTTTGATTATCAAGAATATAAATTCCATTAATGCTTGAAGTAAAACAATATAAAACATTATTCTTATAAACTAAGCAACCCTTACTCTTATTAATAGAAATATAAAAATCTTTTTTCAATAAGATAAGATAAAGAAATAATATTCTCATTTAGAGAAGGAACATAATAACAATTGTTAAGTTTTAATACTAATCTTGAAGGCAAATCTAAGTAATATATTCCTATAGCTAATGTAATAACTCTTGTACTATTTGCTATGTGTAGGTCCACCTCACCTTTGTTTAGCCTCTTATTGCTCTTTAGTCCCTACAAATCAAAAACCAAATGAGAACCACATCCAGAATCTAATACCTATGTGTGATTATAAACGACAACATTAGTATTTATATTAATAATATTAATAACTAAAGTAGATGCATCTACATGCTTCTCTTTCTTGTGAGACTCAAGGTAGGCCTTGAGTTGCTCTTTTAATGACTAGTCTTACCACTATGGAAGTAAGTCGCCTTAGGGCTAGTCTCCTTAGCAGTAGCCGTAAGCTATTTACCTTTGCCCTTCTTTACCACACCATGGGCCTTGGTTGCATCCTTTTTCTTCATTTTCTTCCCATTTTTACTTTTGGAAGTAAAAAAAATTAATAACTATTATTACTTTGGAATTATTTTTAATGGTATCCTTAATAGTCTTAAGTATGTTCACTAGCTTAGGGATTATTGTTTAGATTATGTTTATTGGACAATTAAACATAAATTGTGCATAACTATCAAGCAACAATTATAACACTAAGTCAACACTTAGATCATGATCTATAACAAATCTTAGAGTAGTAAGTCATTCCATATACCTATTCGTTTTTTGCCTATATTATACAACTGAAGTCTTCTCGACCATTTTACAATGAAATAGAGCTTTAGATATCTCATACCTTTTAGTTTTACTTTGCTCCTTAAACAACTCTTTTGTGTGAAATAGTATGGTGTTAACATCTATATGCTTATGTTGCTTTTAAAGCTTTATGGGAATTAATGCTAGCATAATACATATTGCCAGGTCAGAGTCCTCGACTTTCTTCAAATATCTTGATTATTCATCAGCAGCAACATTGTCACTAAGAATAGGTGGGATGGGCTTTTCTAACACATAACTAATCTTTTCACTTCTAAGAACTACTTTTATATTTCTAAGGCATCTTATGTAGTTGGTCCTAGTCAGTTTGTTAGCTTTGAGAATTGAGTGTAAGTTTAGATTAGATGTGCTTATTGTAATATCTTGAAGGTTGTTTAATTTAGCTAACCCAAGCTAAACTCTAAAATTCAATTGTAACATTAGGGCATTAAGTAATTAAAGGGGAAATATTTAAGGGAAATGTACACAAGTATGAGTTTGATTACATTATCATGTAAAAAGAAAGAAGACTAAATGTGAGCTACATTTGACCTTATTAAATTTGGTTGACTTTTTGAATTTAATTAAGAGTGCTTAGGATTGCATGAGTGGAATAGTTATTTATAAAATAATTAAAATTAAGTAAATAAGGAAAACATTAAGGATGTAAATAAAAGAGCCAATAAGAATAAGGATTATGGGTGCAAAAGAGATTTAAGTCAATTAGCAAATAAGAAGGACAGGAAAATGGTTTGGGTTTATTAGTAAAAGAAAACAAAAGGAGAGAACTAAAGATGAGTGAGAATAGATTATAGAAAATATGGAGATGAGGAACAAGGGGACAATAAGAGTAGGAACTCAAGCATAAGGTGAGAATGATCTTGTAATAGGCAAGGAGAGATTTGCAAGCATCAAATTAAGGAAGAAGGGGTAATTTTATTAAAGAAGTGAGAAGCATGGATCGGTTGGGTTCTGAGAAACCAATTGAGGCAATGATTCTTTTAGGTTCATAGATATTGGTAAAGTTGATATGGGTAGCAAGAAATAGAATTTGGGTTTCTCTCTTTCATGAGTGCAAAAGATCCGATATAGCTATGGGTTGTTTAATAGATTGGCTTTCTTTTAAATTTATATAATTTCTAAATTAATTGAGAGTAAATGCAAATTACAGTAAAAGCTGAGAATGAAAGAAGGATGAACGTGGGCTAATTTTTTAATAGCAAATGGTGTTGCGAGTGATGACAAGGAATAGGCTATTAGAATAGTTGTGTGTGACTAAATCGAGACCTCCAAGACTACTACAGGTTGAAGGAGCAATTTGGGAATTTCAAGAACCAACTGATAGCAATGAGAGAGAGCCATTGTAGTGGTTCAACCAGCATGAAATAGTAGGAAATCATGGTAGAGGAACAAGGATCAAGTCATTACTGCAAGAAAGAAGATAGTATTGCTAGTAGTAAGAGGATAGTAATTGAGTAGCTTTGCTGCTACTGTAGTGGCTAAATATAGGCACTAGGTGGTGCAATAATCATTGTAGCTCGATAAGACAACTACTATGGTCCAGTGGCATAGATGCTACAACTATTAGACATGAATAAAGGGTATAGAAAGGTAGTAGTAGCTTGGGTTTATTAGAATAGGTAAATACTTGCTTTCTATCCTATCATGAACAAATTAAGGATCATTGGCTATTAAAAGATTGAACTAGAACTGGAATACTTCTAAGTTAGAATAGAATTGGCATGTGGATGACAACAAGGATTGGGAAGCTAGTGTTAATTCATTTTTTTCTCTTATTTTTTCTTCTAAATTTCTTTAGTTTGAGTAAGTGGTTTGATGGTAGTGTGATTTTATTGGTATAAGAGGGAATAAAAGACATAAAAGGGTAAAAAATTAATCAACTTCTCAGCAAGATTTCATTTAGAACATTTTAAGGCAAATTTTGAATTTTTAAGGAGAATTATTAGGTGTGTAGACTATTATTTTGAAGGTTCATGAATTGAAAGGAGACTGTGTGCATGAAGAGTGAAGTCGAGCTTGGAAATATGCTATTGCCTTAGTAGTTATAGTAGGAGTGCGCATTATTTTCTACAAAATTAGTGAAAGTAGTATTGGTAAGTTAAGAAATAGGATTTAGTATAAAATAAAGGTTTAACGAATTAGTGAACTACTGCTTGCTGTGGTTAGAAACTAGATGGATTGAGTGTTAAAGTAATGTGAGGAAGTAAAAGTAGGAAAAGAAAATGGCTATGTGATAGGTAAACAAGAAAAATAAATTTCAAAATTTTGTATGTGCCCTACCCCTTATATTCCTATAGAGTTTAAACTAAAACATTATCTATGATTGCAATTAATAGTTAATAGAGACATTAAATATGAATTATGTTAGTATGTTATTAGCTAGTAGCACATGGCTAGCTTTATATTAGTTTATTTAGAGAAATACATATTACTTTGGGGTCAAGATGTAAAATCGTAAATGAGATAATGGTAACATAAGAATGAGCATTATGAATCAAGTCAATAACTATTGAATGAGTCACATAATCAACATTGTCTGTAAGTTGTTGGCCAAGGATAAATAATTCATAAGAAAATGGTAATCGTATATGCTCTAAATATATCTCAAGATATATTATGGTTATAAATGGAACACAGTAGTAAACAAAGGTATATAGGCACTTAGTTAAAATTACATGTGTATGTGAGGAAATGTTCAAACTATACATATCATAAGAAAAGTTAGCCATATTGCATATAGCACCATGCCTTAGTGAGTAGCGAAGGTTTTTAGGATAGGATAGATAATGTTCATTAAAGCTTAGATGAATTCAAATCACTATACATTTAGACTAATGAGTTCCACTAATATGTTCATAAATGGTAGTTACATTGGAATGTATTTTTTAAACCTCAATAAAGAGGAAGAACTTCTAGTTAATACATCATGGTTATACTTGTAACAATTCATGCATTTCATTTTGTAGAAGTTTTCTTTTGCATATTATCTATAGTCTTATAAGTTACATATGCATATATCCATGAGTACTGCAAATACAGCTACATTTAGAATAAGAACTGGTTGAAACTTATGGAAGAGTTAAACAACTTATATAAAAAAATATCTTATTACACATCTATAAAACTAAGGTCATGCATAAAAAGTTGATTGTGTAATCTTAACTATTGTTAAGACATTTCAAGAAGACCTTGAATGTGAGGATAGGGTAAAGCCCTTATACTTATAGCTAAGAAAGTCATAGGCAAAAAGCAAAGATAGATAAGAAATGATAAATATGATAATTACCTAAGTAAATAACTAGAGCAAACTTAGAAACGTGATATTATTTATATATCTAAATACTATAAGTAAGTTTGTTAATTCTAGATAAATAATTGTGGACATAAACATTTTACATGATGAGTGGAGATGTCGATAGGCTTCTAAGCTTCTATAAGCAAGTTAAGTGTTTTATTTAACATATTTAGCATGTTTATTTATTTATGATGTTAGTCCTACACTAAAGGTATTCTCCTCTATTCAATAAAAGAGTATGTACTCCCCTACCTTTTAACTCTATAGACTAAATTAACCTTATAGAGCTATTTAATTACAATTATCCTAGTAAACCTATGCTCAATAGCAATTATGTTTTATATACTCATTTAACACATACCCTTTGTAATATATTGAACATGTACACCCACTTAACTTTATAAGCATGAGTAGCATGTATGTACTAGTTATTCATAGTGTATGTGTTATACCTAATATACCTTAGGTTTTGATATGTTGTTTATTTGTTCCTAGCACTTTAAATGCCATAGTTATACCAGATACATACCTATAAAGTTACCCCTAGTTAATAATAAATTAATAGAGCTATTTTGAAAAAAATAAAAGCATAAGATACATATAGTGCCTCAAAAATTCATAGAGCAAAAGATACAGATAGTGCATTAAAAACACACAGATAGAAATAGGTAAGACCCAATTTTATGAGGCTAAGGAAATCTTATCAGATAATAACTCCTCATATGAAAACAACCATCAATGCCATGAATTATACAAATAGCATTATGTAGAAACAAAATAAGGTAATTGATAGTAACCTAATAACATAAGGGAATGCATGTAAAACCTTAGGATATGTGTGGCTAAGCTTCTTGAGGAATCTATAACTTTTATGTAAATGCTAGTTATTTATAGTATGATGAGTTACATAACATTGTTAAGAAATAATGGTAAGAGAATGCAGCAGTAAATAGAAAATTTATGTGTATGGAAACATTTAAAATAAACCTAACAAGGCAATAAACTTAATGAACATAGAAATATTATAGAAGAGCCTAGGGTAAGCCTTACAAAATCTAGGTTAGGGTAGCTTTGCCATGCTAACGAGGCATGTTATGTTGATATGTGATAGTTATAGCTCAGCACGAGCGCCATATGAGCTATTTATAGTTAATAGTGTCCAAGGCCACTAATACTTTCTAGCTCACATATACTTTTTAGCTTACAGTATAGAGGTGGTAGGGCAGTGAGTGAGCCTATCCTTGTCACCAAATTTTAGCTTATAGTTTTCTAACCTTATTTGCCCTCTTTTAGAGTCATTCTGAGAGTGAGTTACCAAAGGCTCTATAAATCTTAGTTACGTTAAAATCAAGGAATACTAATGTTAAATGGAAACTAAACATTTCATGAAGCATGAAACA
>CANXYI010430169.1:0-14058 GCA_948208565.1 Hura crepitans | reverse complement strand
GCTGTCACCGCATTGCCAGGTTCCTCTCTGCTAACATTTTCAAGTTTTCCATCGCATTCCCCGGTAGCCAAGCCCGAAAGATTTGCATCATTGTCATTCGCGATTTGAATCTCACCATTCACCAGACTTTTAGGTTGATTTTCATCTTTTACAGCTGATAGATAATTGATGTTATCCCCATTTAAATTACGACCCCTTTCAGCCTGGTTACCCTTGAGAATATCACTGCTGGCCCCCTCCAATTTTTGTGAAATTTTGTAAGTGTCACCAACAGAAGCTTGAGTTTTAATTTCTGCTTCTCCCTCAGGCAAGGATGCTTTCTCTTCTTTAGATTGCTTGCTTGGTTCATTTCCTAGGATGCAAGCAATATGTTCCTCGATGTGCACTTTTGCTACGTCTGGTAGAATTTTGATGCCTCCAGTAGTTGTATCTTGCTGTTGTAGAAGTTCAGCATTAGCCTTTGCAGATGAACCATGCATTGGTTTGTTGGAAATTGAATTACGTTGGATAATTGGTGAAGAAGCTTTGTCAGAAGCAAGGCATGGGCCACTAGGTAACGGAGATTTGATTGAAGAACCAATTGCTGGCATTCTATGAACAGCATTTTTTGCCTGAGCCGCTCTGAGCAGTGAAGCAGCATCTGACTGAGAAGCAATACGAGCCCCAGCAGCAACAGCAGCAGCTCTTATTGGATCTGAACACAAATCAGGCTTCACTGGTTTATCTATTGTTTGAGATTTCCCAGCAGAACCCAACTGCATCATCGGAGATGACTTTGCCACAAAGTGGCGTTGAGACTGAGGTTGGCTAGACATACCTTCACCTGTAAAAATAATCATATGAATTCATAACTACTACCAAAACCAAGCAAGAGAATAGAGACTCATCCCATTGGGAAAGTTCACATATTTAACTTGCTTTTTAGATTTCTTTTTTATATATAAGAAATTAAGTTTCATCAACAACAACACGAGGCAAAGGAGAAAATTACCAGGGTTATTTATATATGTACTCTTAACAGGCGGATCAAGGGCGAAATTCATTGCAATACGTGCTGCTTGTTGTGCCTCAGAGAGTTGTACACCACTTGTGCTGGCTCCGACATTCAAGTTGCTAATCCGCTTTCGAATGATGGCCCACCTCTGCTTAGGACAAACTACGACACTTTAGAAGAACAAATGCAAACATAAAATCTTGCAAAAAGTGTATTCAACTGAGATATAATTGAATGAAGCCAGTCCTAAGACACCACAAAAAAACCTCGAATATAATAGAACATAGACGAGATAAATGAAACATAAAACCAGTAAATTTCAATGTGAAATTACACCAACAAATGATAAATTTCACCGATATAAACAAAATGTTGCAAGATTGATGCTTAACAAAAAATTCAAAATTGATATGTATAATGAGAAAAATTCCGTTGCCGGGATTTGAACCCGGGAAAACTGGGGGAACCCCAACATCCTGACCGGACTAGATGACAACAGATTATTTTACATGGCAGTTTTCATCTTTTTTTTTTGAAAAAAAAATCTAAAAAAAAGGCAGGCAACTAGGTTACCAAACCCTCCTCATTATTTCTAATAATGATCTGCCAAGATAACTGAAGTTATGCTCTTTAGAACTAATCATACTTCTAAAGATATATTATCAATTATCCAATAAATTCCCTCCTTTTAACCCTGTTGAGAATATATCTAAACTTTGTTCAGTACCTTCAAGTCTTCCACCACCAAATGTGTAACTATAAACTATCAAAATTGATAGCGTAAGTGGCCCCATTCCATGTCAAAAGAGGTAATAATATACTGTAGGGATAGGGATATAACTTATGTTCACTCCTGCAGATAAAATATAAGAGTCACATGGTCCCAGTGGTTCATCAAACTAAAGAATATCCTGAATATTAGCCTTTTCATACTGTTCTCTTCAACACAGACAATGATAATATCAGCAATGTGCAATTACTTAAGCACAAAAATTTGTTAATTTATAGTCTGATAGGATGCAGTAAATTAAGCAGCAATTTGCATAAACTGTGGCAGATTTTAGAATCATAGACATCATATATGGCTGCAAAATAAACACTCAGGAAGATAATTAAGCAGCTGAGTAGTGTCTGAAAACTTTTGTACAACCCTCTAGCCACAGCAAATCTCCATTATTCCTCAGAACGCCATACTCCTTGTTTCCCCTCTATCAGACACTTGTTCTGAAGTTTTACATTTGAAGCATCAGTAATCAAAGAGTTCAAATGCATAGGCCATTTAAAATAAGTCTCTTAGTTCTACATTGAGGTCATATCTATTTGATAAATCATGCATATAATCCATAACCCACGTTTTCTTAAAGCAGCAGCTTGCCACAACCTCAAAATGTGAGATGCCCATTTCATACAGAAATCGAAATAATCGTCACAGGCATTGATATCATTATAAGCAAAAGAGTTGACGCAAAAATTAAATGGCTCATAAAAACAAACATGTTTGCTTCCAACCTTGAAGACTACAGAAAATGGCACATATATGATGAAAAGATAAAAGAAAACAAGTAAAAAAAGAGTGAGAGAGAGAACAATCAGATTGAGGTGGAGAAGTCACAAGTAAATCTATGGGAACCTAACACAAAGAAAACAACCTGAGATAGCTGTGAAGCAGTTCTGTCCCACTTGAGCTCACTCCGTAAGATATTTGCCCAATTCCCCTCACCATATTTCTGTACATCAGCAACTAGTTCTAAATCCTCTGCTTCAGTCCAAGCTTTTCTCTTCCTTCGCGGAGGAATAGTGCCATTTGCTAAACCATTTGTATCCAATGCTTCAGCAGACAGCACTGTGGGCAGAGGCAGTTTCTGAACGGAAACTGGAACTGTAATATTCATCCCTCGCATTAAAGCCAGTTGCGAACTTTCTGATGTTCGTCTGACTGACTGTCCATTAGGTATATTTATTTTTAAAGGAGCCTCGACCATTGTATGATTAGGGTGAGAAGAGTCACTTGGTAAACCAGATGCAATCAGGACCTAACCAAATAAAAGAGTAAATTAGCAGAGGGCCTACAAAGTAGGGCATTAAAGAGGAACAATCATCAAATTCCACATTTTTGGAAATACATAAAATTTCCCATTACACACAGACTCTGACACAACTAACCCCCAAGTACTTATAACCCAAATAACAGAGCAGAGCCTATCTTTATGGCTCCTTGGTATTCTCCATAGTATCCAAGAAAATTGACAGAACCTCAATATTTTATCCCAGCCAAAGATCCTACCAGAGTAATCCTAGACACAGGTGAAAGGACTAATGTCACCTTATCTGCAGATCATAAAGGCCACGACTCCTCCAAGTGCAAGTACTCTCCAAAGTTCAGAACAAATTGCATGCTAATCATATTTTAGCCCTTTCAAGCATTTAAGCAAATTTCTTCAGAACCGATATTTGCCTCGTCATGAAGCAGCTTGGATGCATGCCACTAAGGGTACATTTTACTAGTTAATGCTTTTTTTTTTAATACTCAACTCTTATTGAATGCAACTCGAAAAGTCCTAAAAAATATTTTATTTCCAAACTACGAGGAGATGTCTCATACAAAGACTCCCAATCCCTGAGGGGAAACTCGATGGTAGAAGCTTAGGTTATCACTATCAATTCTATTGAGTGGAAGCACGAGTACACTCTCCAAATGTTTTGGAGCCCGTCTGATGACAAACAAAATATCCCAAAAGAAGGGAATTATAGGACAGCACAATATGAAAAGTAAAAAAATAGATGAACAAGACATTTGGCCATCCCAGTAAGCCAAATAGAAATCACATCATCACACATTACGCATTAAGTACAAGGTTTCTTTTAAAAATTTTCAATTACCATAGTAAATAAATTATCTGATCCAAATTTCTTTGGCATTACCTTGACACAGGCTGCAGCCTCAGCTGAAGCTTCGGTGCTAACATCTGGAAATGCTTCTATTTCATACTCTAAATCACTGTCATCGTCCTATATATAACAATATAAGAATAAATTCCACAAAGGTTGCAAAAGAAATACAAACATTTTTTAAACTGTCGTCATGAGAAGAAATGGTAAAGCATACCAGAGGTTGAGCCCCATCTTCCAATTTCTCAAGCAAGGTATGACGATAAGCCAAATGCCTCCACAGCTTCTGGTACTCTCTGACATTGGAAATTCCAGTGGTCGTCTTCTTCACAAGTGCATTCCAATCAATCTTTACGCCTCCTTCAAATTGAGCCACCTCCTGAAGCAATGCAAGCACTGTATTTGCCGTATACCTTAACCCAAAACTCCAAAATTAATAAAGATAAAATAAATCATAAAACTAGGACAAATCCAAAAGAGGAGAAGCAACATAACAAAAAAAAAAGTGACCTTTGCAAGAGAGTTGAGATGTCTTCTTCACTGATTATGCCCTTTTTGTTCTTCTTGGATTTATCAATCATGGTGCTTGCTTATGATTTACATATTATACAGGAACAATAAGCACTAGCGAAGTCCCAATTGCCAAAAACCCTAGCAGGGGTTTTACGAATAGAAAGAGTAAAACCCAGACAGAGAGTGTGAGAGAGAGAGAAGGAAAGGGCGGTGGGGGAGATGGCGAGAACGGGGATGTGAAGGAACGACAGTTGATGAGAGTGGAGAGCACGCGCTAATCAAAGGATTTGTAGTTACGGGCGGAGGAAAAAACGGTGCGCAGTAGAGAGAAAAGCCAGAAAAGCAAGGCAGATTTGCGGAGCGGTGCTTGGTGCTCGAAAAGGATACTGAGGTACTGCTGAAATTATTTCGGTTGACTTTGGTGATTGGGAATGCAACCATACACTGAATTAAAGTACGTGTTCTTGTGAAGTCGATTGGATCAGGTGAGCCTTTTTCTTCTCTTTTTATGAAGAAAATTTAGAAAATGAGGAGGAATACGATGAAATAAGTTTTTTTTTATTATTATTTTTTGATAATGGATTTAAGAATATTAATTCGAAAACCTCAGTTTTGCCAACACGCAGTGATTTTGGTGCCGCTGTAATTAAATCCAAAAGTAGAAACTCACCTCTAGAGTTTAATCATAACTTTATTTTCTTTTTGTAGCATCGCATGAATTCTGTTTTTTCCTTTTATTTTTGTCGTTAAAACCAGAGACTTGCTCTCGACAATTTAGATTGTTCACAATCAGGATGTAATGATACGACTACGACTATTTGCATAGAAGCATTCAACAAAATAAATAAAACTTACGAATCTTACATCTGCGACTCAAAACTCTTACAAAATCAGTAATTTCCCAGATTGAATTTGTCAACTGGGAGACAGCTAACCAGCGCTAAATTGTTAAAATCAAAAACTGGTTTTAGGCTATGAAGTCGCAACTCTAATTAGATATTGTACATATAAGCTGAAATGCAACCATCAAACTGAGATGAATCTGATCCCAGTGGCAGAATCGGAGCTATAAAAAACTAAATAAATGAAAGTTTGAAAAGTCAGCTTTCCCACCCTGCGTAATTTTCTGGTCATTACAACCAACCCTATGCTACTCTGCCCACCACGTCTAAGCAGTCACAACTTCAAAATTTATCAGGAATCTGAATAGCAGATCCATGTAGTGCGTATAAGTTATTCATTAATTGTCCAAGCGTCTTCAAAGCTATCTTCATCTTATTCTACATTACCATATTTTACTACAACAATTCATACATGCAGCGTGCAACCATCTTTTTGAAATTTCGCAGTTGGTTGCATGCTATTGCCTGGAGTGTTAGAGATAAACAGGATCCTTCTATATGAAAAAAAAAATGTTCAAAGTGATCAAAGGGGAAGGTAGAGGCACAAAATTAAGTTTCTCAAAGAGGAAAATCAAGTTCTGGTTTCCACCATCCTTATCAACCCTGCTGACAGAGGGCAGATAAATATATACTAGCCAAGAAGCTTGAGCAAGCAGATGAATAAATTCAATGCTGGACTTGGATGGTTACTGCAAACAACCACATAATTGCAGTATGAAAAATGCAGCTATCACCAGACATCTCTAAGATATCTTCCATCCATCTGGAGTTTCTTAACCATAGATTCAGTTTTCGACGAGTCCAAATTTCCCTGAAAAACAAAAAATTTCATATGCATGTGAATTTGGGAAGAAATAGCGGTAAATTCAAATATCAGAAATTCCTACTCGACAAGGAGTCAAGGAACAACTCTTTGACATTAGATTAGCGAAACAACATGCTCAAACAGAAAGTTCCAGAAGCCAAATGTTTTAAGCCTCAAAATTGAGAATGTTATGGTAATGTTGGTCCATGTTTAAATGGGAGAACATTTGCTTTGATCAGGTTCAAGAGATAACCAACTTTAGAGAAAACAAACGTTCATTGACATCAAGCGACACAAATCCAAAGTAAAATTGAAGTCGGATGAGGAAAAAATGAAAAACAATTTGCACGAACAAAATTAAATCGGTAAAACATAATTGCAAAAGTAAATACAAGTCCAGTTATTAATACATTGAGTCATAATCTTGCTGGAACTAGACCACAAATTATAATCATAAGCTTCATGCATGAAAGCGCATGATTTCCTTCAAAACTGCGTTCTATACGAGAAGATGGGGCCACCTCAAAAGTTTAGGTGCGGGGAAAGAAATATTACCTGCTCCTGAACAATGGTATGCAAAGTCCGATGAACATCTCTGGCCATACCTTTGGCATCACCACATACATAAAGATATCCCCCTTCAGAAATTATGCTCCATATTTGTGCTGCCTGTGCATTGCAATAGTTAAGACAATAACTATATGCCCATAACTTGTCAAGGACACAATCAGTTAGCCTTCAGAAGCTACTTACTTTCTCTGTCATCTTATGTTGAACATACTCCTTCTGTGGCCCCTCCCTAGAGAAAGCAACAATCAGCTCAGATATCACACCTTGTTCCACAAAATTATTGAGCTCATCCTCATAGATAAAATCCTATAAACAAGAGCAAAATATGCATGTTCACAATATTGTAGAAAGTTAATCCAAACCAAAAAATACACATAGGAAATGCCCCAACCATTCGGCGGTTTCTACATCCAAAGAAGAGCAGAGCAGGCCCAAGCTTGGCACCTTCCTCTTTCAACACCATTCTTTCCTGATAGGAACATATATTTAGCATCTTGCTTAGACAATTAATAGCGAAAACATACACCAGACAGCAATTCCAAACCTGTAGAAATCCCCTAAAAGGTGCCAGTCCAGTACCAGGTCCCACCATGATAATTGGAATTGAAGGATCAGATGGTAACTTGAAATTAGATGCCCTAATGAAAATGGGGGCCCAGCTACAGTCACTGCTTTTTTCCATAGGAACTGCATTCTGTTTTTTGGTGAATGTTAGATATTTTACAAAGGCCAGGGTTTGTCCTAAGAAGGTAAACATGTGACTACTACAGTAATATTAAGCTGAGTGCAGGAAGAAGATTTAGTTGCTACCTTCATCCAGGTCGAGCACACCCCTCTATGAATTCTACCAGTTGGTGTCGGACCATAAACTAAAGCACAGGTCACATGTACCCTATTGAGAGCAAATCTGCACCAAAGTATCAACAGAAATTATGCATTTGAAACCCTAAATATTGAATAGAAAACATATTAAACAGCCAATAAGAAGATGTAAAGCACCTAGGAGATGATGAGATAGAATAGTAGCGAGGCTGTAGGCGAGGAGCCACTGCTGCAAAAAATACGCCAATGGGAGGCTTTGCAGATGGGAACTCAGCCATTACCTCCAGAAGACTTCTCTGACTTGCAACAACCCATTGAGAGTACTCATCCTAGTCACCAAAAGAAAGAAAAACATAAGCAAGATAGTTGCACAAAGATACATAAATTTCAAATAATAAAATATAGCATATTGTTCTAACTATCCACTGACCTTTCCCTGTGGTGACGATAAAAACTTGAGTCTCTCTGCCTCACTGGGTTCAGTGGCATGAGCAGCCAAAGCAACCAGAGCAGCCTGATACAGGGAAAAAAAATCACTTAAAAAGGAAATAAAAATTATTCCATATAAGTAGAACCAGAAAAAGACAAACAAAACTGAGAAAATATAACAAAATTTCACCTTTCGAGGAGAGTTCAAGAGATCTGCGTAGCACGCCAAAGCAGTACGGAGCGTGCAAGGCCCTGGGAAAGGAGGTGGCAATGAACTTCCAAGATGTGTTCCAAATTCATCGTCAGTATGAAGAGAAAATAGCAAATCTAAAGGTTGGCCCAACAACTTCCCCGCTTCTTCAACAGTTTCATCAAGATTTTCAGCAGAAACACCCACATGGTCCCCAGTTTCATATCTAAAGAAGTAAGTGGTGGAAAAATTAGTAAAGTGAGTATTATCAAGATCAATGTAAGATCAAAGAATTTGGTCAAAGACCTTCTCCCCAAGCAAAAAAGGTAGTAAAGACTTCTAGATCAAAAGTTTTGTGGCCAAAAGAATATAAAACCCTCTAAATGATGGAAGTTTTTTGTGTAAACCCTTCACGGGAATATCATAACTTTTGCACAAACACACAATGAGAAACTCCCACAGCAACAGCTAAAGTTCTTTCAAAAGGAAGAATATTGCAAACAGATAATATGACTTAATCCCACAAAATATAGCGAAACTTCAAGTGAAGCACTATTTAAGAGAAAGCCATTTGGGCTTTTTCTGGGGGGTTTGAGAGAGGAAAACAAACCACAACAAATGTAAAAGTTTGGTCAAGGCAGCTTCACTAATAAGAGAATTTGACAAGGTAATTAACCCCGATCTAGACAAGATGTATGCCTTTTCTTTCTATGTACATTAAAGAAGGATGAAAATATATGATATGATGGATAAAATAAACTCATAAGCAATGAACTAACCTAATTCCAGTCCCTGATATGTCAAACTCCAGATGTATGCATGAGCGGTCAGACTCTGGTCTGTGGAGCTCTTTTTGAACAGCAACATTAACCCTTCAGGAGATGGACAACCAAAAACTTGAATTTCACTAAACATCACATATGTCATAATTAATATAAATTACCAAGTACCTGCATGGATGGTGAATATCAAAAGTAGCATTCCCATTTTGTAAGTTTGAAACTTTATTCTCACAAGATGTCACAGTGGCATCATGAATCACCACTCGGTATTCAGGTATTGCAGCTGTATATGGAGTAGATGCACCATTCACATCATCTTCATCTCTAAGTATCTGATCCAACTCAGGCCATAATACTTCTCTCCTAGGAGAGAAAAAAAAAAAAAAAGGACAGCCAATCCATTATATTTTGCAAAGAAGCTCCAACATTGAAGGCACAGACAAGGCATAAGCCTGAATTAGTATAGGAACACTGCAGATAAAGCAATGTTCAAGTCTGACTATACCATACCATGCAGTAAAATCATCTTCAATACACTGATCATCATCACCAAGACCAACAGGAACAAGGCACTTTGCACCTGAACCAACAATACATGATACAGCATATTAGAAACAATACATAACTCATCCTCGAGTAAAATCAGAATAAGAAACTTAATAAGACAATAAGAGAGAGAGAGGGGCAACAATTACAAGAAGCCAAAATTTAATGAAACATGTCTAGTAGATATACAGCTAAGACACCTTCCATTAAATCAGTAAAAAGAACAATCCAATATTTTTATAAGCCATGCTTACAAGTGGACCTATAAATCCACAAGAAAAAGAGCCAAGTGACAGAAGATTTTATTCGACTTTCAATCAAATCCATACCCAATAAAACATTAATGACATATAAGGTTTACCAAGTTGTGTCCTCCATCAACCCCCCTTTACCAGCCTCCACACACTTTTTTTAAGCCTTCAATATAAAACATTTTTTAAGAGAAATAAAATGTGTGCACTGGTTAGTTTTTTTTACATTAAGGCAAGACAAGCTTTTACTGAACTTGGAAAGTTCTTTTTCTAACAAATTGTACCACCTTCATGCAACCAACCAGATTTGACATAACTCAATAATTTAACACACATATCACTCTACTCAACCATAAGCTCCAGAAATAAAGAGAAGACAGCATAAGGGGAACAAGAAAGTCCATGAGAGGAAAGAGATTATATATTAAATACCTTGTTCATTAAGTTGTTCATCAAGCACCTTTGCTATCTGTTTGCAAATTTGTGCCATCAATTCATAGTATTCCTGATAAGGAATTGAAAAAAAAAGGGATAGAGAAAGCCAGTAAAAGAATTAAAAACCACTTTATAGACCTTGTTAAAATGTTCGTATTGACGGTTACCCAAGCCAAAAACACCATACATGAGCTGTTGAAGCCAGACCCCCCTCTCATTTTCCTGAGATTAAACCACTATTATCAAGCACAGAAAGAAAACGCATCATCAGAATCATATTCAATCACAGCATCTGAACAAAGTAACAAACCTCAGTAAACCATTTATAAAATCTTGCAGCATTATCAGTTGGCTCCCCATCACCATAACTGCAATGTTTGGCTCAAACTCATTAATGATCCTTCATACGGAATTGCTAATGATTTTATTAAAATGCACTAAAAAAAACCAGTATTACAGGGGGAAAAAAAAAAGAATTCATCTTACGTGGCAACCATGAAAAATGCCAAAGTTTCCTTCTTCAATTTTTCTTCATATTGATCATCATCCACAGCATAATCATCCTGAGTCAAACAACAAATACCAAAAAAATACCCCAAAAAAAAATCCAAATTACAAATTTTTGCATGCAATCTCACAATTCCATCCGAACAATCACATCCAACGTACCAGGTCAACGACTTTGACAGCTGCTTTGTCATATCTTGCTTTGATCTCCTCAGCTAAGGCCTGCAATAACATTGAGATATAAGAAATTCTCAGTGAAAGCATAACAAAAGAAAAAAAAAATAAAAAACATCATAGTCAATCAAAAATAAAATGTTCAAAGCAGAAGATACTGCAGTTTCTATCTAACTCAACCAAGAGAGAGAGAGAGAGAAACAAAAAAGAAAGAAAAAGAAGAAAATCCAGGCACAAATAAAAAGTAAATGTATACAATCATCTATTCTACCTACGTGGCAAAAGCTCATTAGTTAATTGCCAAAAACAAAATTCCTGCAATTTTTACACCAAGCACCACCAGTCTTTGTAAGGCACCACATCGCATGAATTTAGACCCCCAATTTCCAATAATCCCAAAAATATGCCACATGCCTCTGCCTCACACTCGCTTAACTTCCATATCATTTGTAAATGTTTAGAGCTACTGAACAAATTTGCAATAGTAAGAAAACCAGAATCTTGACGTTATGCAAACTAGGGTACCAATACTGTGAAACACAAACCATAAGTGAAAAAATGGTAAGCCCGCAACATAACATATGTCACAAAGATCCCTCATTTTTTGGCGATTCAATCAATCAAAGTGATCAACTAGAATGTTATAATTATCAACTGTTCAATGAGACAGCGCCCCTCCTTGATTTCATAGCCGAAACCAAGAAATTTTCTCTTTAAAGTGAGAAAACCACTTCCAGACTCCTGGGAAAAATAAATCCACAAAATTCAGCTCATTTAAAAATTAAGTGTCCTGCGGTATCCACACCTGAGTAAGTTGACTACCGAGATGATATCGTCCACTCATTATCACCAAACCGTTTACCAAATACTAGATTTCATCCACAGTCAAAATCATCATTTCAGAATTTGCCTAATCAACTTAAAAAGGCACCATCACTAACAACCAACAATCAATTCTTTTCCTCTTTAAAAATTACAGAAAAATCCGCAATCATGAGTTCACAATGAATCAACCCAGGTCCAAATTAACTATGAAAAAAAAATAAAATTAAGACATAATGATATACCTTGGCAAAACCCTCAGCTGTCCCAGTTTGAGTCCCATAAAAAACAGTGACCCTAGTTTTACCAGCAAGAGCCTCGGTATCATCCTCCTCGCTCTTCAACCCAAGTGACTTAGGAACCACCACAGGCTTCAGCTCCTTACTCCGATCCGACGATCTCTTCCATAAAAACACCAAAAGGCCAACTATAACCGCAAAGGACGTCGTAACAACGACAACTAGCGAGTCAGAAGCAGAACTTCCGAGCTTGACCCCGATCAGGGATTCAACGAACCTAACCAAATCCGAATCCGAACTCATCTCCGATCCGAAATCAATCAATTCCGAAAAATGAAAATCCAATAGCTGAAAAAAAAACTCTGCGCCTTGAAATAATCGGCCTCCGGGTTTGGTTTGGTATCGTTAGGTTCAATGTTTGCTTCTCTCCATCTATAACGAGACCTAGAAGAAGATGGGGGTGGGTGAGCTGCGAGAGGTCGAGCGGGACGGGCGGTGAAGACAATGAGAAACTGGTTTAATATACGGGACCCACTAGGATCTTGACCAGTTACTTTTTTTTTTCTTTTCTTTAAAGATTAAAACTTATATATATATATATATATATATAAAGATTAAAACGGAGTTTCTGACTTTCGTGTCTTTCCGACAACCTAAAGTTTTTTTTCTAAAAATAAAAAAAAAAACTATTTCATCTTTCTTTTTTTCCTTTTTAACAAATTATAAGAATGCTTCGGTATTTCTGTAATTATACATCGTTAAGTTAAATGACTATTTATTATATGTTTTGATTAATGGTACATATTTGCGAGAATATTGAATAATAATTTAAATTAATTTTTTATTTAAATTTAACAAAAAAAAATAATATAAAAAAATCATGAGTTAGAAAACAATTTTGTGAATTTTTTTGATATAGAAAACTCTTGTAAAAATCAGTGATTAACAATATATTTTTCTAAAAAGAAAAAAAATTACAAATTTAGCAATGAACTTTGCAATTATAAAGTGAAAAATTAAAAATTAAATCTTAACTTTTTTTTGTGATGAACGATATATAATATACTTATTAATTGACGAATAATTGATGCTGATTGAGTTATTTAATTAATTTTATTTATAATTTTTTTAATCCTTTTTATTAATTTTTTTATTTTTCCTCTCAGTATAATTACGATTATGTTCTAAAAAAATATTACAGCTATATTCAGAACAACCTTAGATTTTTTATTTGCCCAATACAAAATTATTAAATAAACAATTCTTGAATTTTCAATTATCTTTTTGATAATTTAAATAAAAATGGGGAGAGGATGAAATAATGATTTTTACACAACTTATATTAAACTTTAAATTTAAATAAATTACATGCTTTGATTTTTAAAAGAAACTCTTCTCGAATTTTAATTAATACTAATTAATTTTTAATACATATATTATTTTTTATTTAGTAAAATTCAATATTTGAATTTCTTTTTTAAAAAAATTCAAACTATAAATAAATTTTTTGTTATAATATTTTTTTACATGTGTGATAAGAAAATTTCATTATACAATGATTATCTAATAATAATAATAATATAATTAATAACAACTAAACTTGTAATGAGAAGATGAAAATATTTAACATCCTCTCAATAAAATATTTTTCACGAAAAAAATATGTTAAATGCTAAACAAATTGAAATTTCACCATTTTAATATTGGTTCAATTATTTATTTAATAAAAAATTTTACAGATTTCCTATACTTTATTAAAATGAAAGTTAAAATTAATGTTATGAAATTTTTATTAAAATTATATTAAAATGAAGATGGAAAAAATTAAAAAATATTGAAACAATAATATCCCTTAATTAAATTGCTAATAATAACAACTTAACTTGTCATGAGAAGATGAAAATATTTAACATCCTTTCAATAAAATATTTTTTTCCGAAAAAAGAATATGTTAAATGCTAAACAAATTGAATTTTTACTATTTCAATATTGGTTCAATTATGTATTTAACAAATAAAATGAAAGTTAAAATTTAATGTTAAGATTTTGAAATTATTCACAACATGAAGTGTAGAACTAGAAGGGCTAAAAGGGATGTTGCTCTTAAAATAGACATTAGCAAGGCATATGACAAGAATTAGAATTATTTGAGAGCTATTATGCTAAAGATGGTTTTGATAAAAAAAAA
>CANXYI010430094.1:0-12581 GCA_948208565.1 Hura crepitans | reverse complement strand
TGGTTTTGATTATCTTTTCAATGTGTAAAAGTCATTTTCTACCTAACACAGTATTCGGGAAATATATAGAGATTGGAAAATATCATACATGAAATCAAGCGATTGATTGTCTTGAGAACTTTGGTTCTCGCATGTCAATTTAGGAAATAATTTTTATTATTGTGACTTTTATTAAGAAAAATCAAAGCCAATTTTATTAGCAAAACACCAATTAATTAAATAAGAATGTTTCAGTTATTTTTCTAATGTGCGAAAAATTATTTTCTACTTATTACAACATTCATGGAATATATAGGGAAATAATTCGACAATAAAAATATATTACACTGCAATTACCTAAAATACATTATAACCGAATAAACAATAAATAATAAAAATAAAATTACATTTTGTGAGCACCTAAAAATATAATCTAACTAAAACGGGCGATAATAAAAGAAATCAGCAATAGAACACATAAAGCATAGAATAAAATAGACAATAGGAAATAAAGGTCATTAAAAGGTTACTTTACTGGGATTTAAGGAGGTGACTAAAAAAAATAACAATCAAGTCCTAATAAATCAGACAACTCGCATCACAATAAAAATAAAATATTAGTATGCGAAGCAAAAATAGATAGATAGACAAAAAAAATAAAAACGAATAGTCACACAATATAAAAATATTGTATAAATAAATTATCACATCTAATTGGTAGATGGATGAGACAAAAAAAATGAAAATAGTAGAAAAAAAGGGTCGGTTTACACACCGAGTATATTCGCCTTCAGAAAAGATCTTGACCGAACTAAAAATCGCAACTAAATCTTTAAAAATCTAAAAAAATGGTGTTTTAATAGTGTATTTTTAATTTTTGGTGTCTTTTTCCTAAAAAAAAAAACAACATTTTTTTGAAAAAATGAATTTTGCTTTTATACACGCTTCGCGAGGTAAAAAAACGACTGTTTTCGACTCAAAACGGTCGTTTTTGACAAAAATAGAAACAATCATTTTCATATCAAAACTGCCATTTTGGCAAGCAAAATGGCTATTTTGGTCCAAAAATAGTCTTTTCCCTATAGAAATGGCCCATCTTGCAAAACTTGGCGATTTTTTTATTTTTTAAGAAAATTTTGAGATCTTTGATTGGACATTAAAAACCCTATTTATTAGGATTTTTGTCCTTTTCATCATCATTAGGCAAATTGAACATGGGAGCCCTAAAGACCTAGTGTCTACAGTTGCCCCTAACTTTGGGGAAGTGACTATAGAGTGTGTGAGGTGACCCAAAGTTCAAAAAAGAAAGAGACACATACCTTATGGGGTGATCCCTTCGTAAGAATCATTGTAACCGAGATTGATGGGCCTTGGGTAGTATTGGTGACATTGCACTCATTGTTGATTTAGTTCAAGCAGTACTGTGAGACATTGCACTTGAACTTGGGCAATGCTACTTGACATTGCACTTGAAGATAATTTGGTTCAAGCAGTGCTTTAAGATAGTACACCTGAACTCGAGCAATTTTATAAGACGTTGCACCCAAAGATAATTTGGTTCAGGTAATGGTACAAGATGTTACACTCAAAGATAATTTGATTCAAGCAATGCTTTGAGATATAACACTTAAACTCGGGTAGTGTTGCGAGACATTGCACCCGAAAATAATTTGGTCCGAGTAGTGCTATGAGACATTGCACCTAAACTCGGGAAGTGCTACGAGACATTGCACTCGAAGATAATTTGGTTCAAGCAGTGATATGAGACATTGCACCCAAAGATAATTTGGTTCAGGCAGTGCTTTGAGACATTGCACCTGAACTCGGGCAGTGTTATGAGATGTTGCACTCGAAGATGATTTTTAAAAGGATTTGTTATTAATGAGTTGCCACTTTTGCTACTTGCAATGAGTAGATAGTGTTAGGCTGATGTTGGCACATTTGTGATGTTGTTTAGAAAAGTTAGCTTGCCCCTGTGTAGAAAAAAAGAGGTAAAATGTGTTAGTCATCAGAGGTTATTTGCAACATGGATGCATGTTGCGTGTGTGAGTGCATTTTTTAATTCATGTCACGATTTTGAAAACTATTATTTTTATGTCTTTTTCTCATTTTTCTTTTTCTCTTATTATTATGTACATATATTATTTATTTTCTACTGCTTTGTTTTATTTTTGCTTTTTTTCTTTATTTATTTATTTATTTATTTTTTATTTATCTTCTTCTTCTTTTTTATTTTATTACATATTTTATTATTTTATTTTTCATCAATGTTTTGTCAAAAGTATAAAAGCGATTAATAAAATATGATAATTTTATAAATGAATGCTTTTGAGTACAAAAATTTTGTGTCTTAAACTAAGATGTATAGAAAAATAAAACAAAATAAATGTCTATAGGGCAGGGGCTATCTCTAATCCCTAAGTGTCTGGAGCTCTACGTCCATTGCATCCAACCTCCTATATGTCCAATGCTTAGACTCCTTGATCCTTGTGCTGAGATCTGTGCGGATGTGTTGGAGCTGCTCTATCATTCGAGCTTTCAAGCCTTAAAAAAGAGCCTTAAATGATGATGGAGGAGGAGCTAAAGAAGATGGGCCCACCTCATCTATTCGTTGTCTCTGAGTTAGCCTTAGGGGAGATAAGTTTTCCCCTAATGAGGTCGATCACAAATTGGTCATCCCCTCCTTATTGCTCCCTCACCTGCTGGTCCAGCTCAGTAGCTACTAGTAGCCTATAACCGACCGGTGCCTAGGAGTTGACCCTCGTAATCCCAATGGCAATATAGGTGTCTCTATCCACCGATAGCTACTGCCGAAGGGGCACACTGAGATGCTATTCTAGGATGCCTAATCCCAGTAGGATGGTTGTGACAACCCCTCTAATGACGATCCCTTTGCCCAAAGATTGGCTAGCTCGATAGAGATGCTTGAGGATGGTCTAGGTTAGGTTGAATTGAATGTTGTGCTCCATAGCCCAAAAACCATACAGCTCAGTTCGATTCAATTGACCAATGCTATCGACATGCCCTAGGTAGCTGATGGCTGAGACCTGATGCAAGTAGTAGGGGATTAGGTCTCTAGTAGCAGATGCCTTGGTCTGACTAGCATTGTAGACTATGCCAAGCTGACCAATGGACTCCTAATGCCCATCTAAGTTCTCTAGGACCTCTGTGTCTCCATCGATTGGTAGGCATAACAACTTAGTAAACTAAAGGAATGAGACATTGAATCTAGTCCTAAGGGCAGCAAAGTTGATGGCAGATGTATCGCCCAGGTGTGCCCATTGGAACCAAAAGGTGCTCAAAAATTCCAAGGTGATGGCCAAATAGGTGGCGCATCACTACAAGTAGAACTCTCACCATCCCACCTGGGTGAGCAGCTGGTCCATTTTGTTTAGCACGCCTAAGTCCTGTAGTGTTTAGGTGCACATGTAGCAACTCCTGATCTGCATAACTATAGAAAGGCATCTGAACTGCTTGACCTCCTCATCAATAAGCTAGCCTAACACTGCTATGTGTTTTAGCATGGGTTGGCAATGTAGGCAGCTTTGTTGTCATTGTAGAGGTATAATTATGTGTATATATATAGTGTTTGGATGAAAAAGATGATAAAATGGATGAAAATGACAAAAAATAGAAAACATAGACCTTTTATAGTAAAAGGAAAATGGTTATTTTTGCTTCATCAAAACTACCATTTTGGCCTTATGAAAACGGTTGTTTTAAGCGATGAAAATGGCTGTTTTGAGGCCCAAAAATGGCCGTATTCGGTCAAACCAAAATGGCTATTTTCTTACTTGAAAATGGCTATTTTCAACTAGAAAATGCCCGTTTTTGCTCAAAAATGCCCGTTTTGTCCAAAATGCCTTTTTTCGACCTTTTTAAGTTATAAATGTGCTAATGTATGCATAGATCCTCATGCCACTTGAGTTTCTCCTCATTTTCATAATAATGAGTGATGAATTTCTTTAAAAACTTCATAAAATTCTCGATCTCCAATCCATATGGGCGACTTCCATCTTGGCTCCCTATAGTGGGCTGAAATTTCTTTGAAGTGTGCATATTGACCAGTCTTTTCTCAAGGTAATGACCTAATTTTAGGACCCATAATTCCACATCTTTTGATTTTCTCATCACGAATTATGCCCCCTACCTAAGGAACTTGCTGTAATTTTAAGCGCATCTCACTCTTTCGATACACTAACCTGCTGTCCGATTTGCATTCCCCGCTACCCATATAAGATCATCAATGCGCTAGGCATATAACCATCATTACTGCCAGATGGATCTTGAGGAAAGGACCAGTCTCTTTAAGTGCACTGCTAAACTATGCTGAAGGCTACACGGACATTATATCCCTCTGCCTGAGCGTGTATTTATTCATCTTCTTCTCTAAATACCTGACAGTTTTAGTTGAAGACCACTTTGGAGACTATTAGTTATTTAGCATGGTCAATGATTTGATGAAAGGGCTGAATCCTTTTCCTTTAATTCTTGTTAAAACAATTCTTAGCCTCAATGTTGTGCAGTCTAGAAAAGTTGAATTTTTTCATGTGAGCCCACTTTTGCTTCAGGGTTTTTTTTTTAATAGACAGTCCCAAAAGGGGTTTTTGCCTTATTCTTTAGTCTATCTTTTGCCTAGGAAGCCTTTCCATGTTTTCATTCCTAGCAAACTTTTTAAGGATAGATTACCCTTGTAGGTTTTCACCCTACCTTTTGCTTGAGTTTTGCTTAGGATGTCGTTGTTTCATTCCTAATAGTATTTTTTTAGGTCTAGCTACAGGAAAAGCTTCACCTGCTAGATGATCCTCTCCCTCATGCCCTTGGATCTTATAGCTTAAAGCATTTGCTGTCTCGAGCCATCATGTGTCATTTTACAGATGTTGAGCAATGGGTCTCCTGGCTAGGTGCTTTAACAAATGATGTTATAAGTTTTAGGAACTCCTAGATTTGCTTATGATATAAGCGATGTAGCGACACATCAGGTTGTGTTCCTCTAGTTAGTTTTCATAAGGTTACCTTTTACATCCCTAACCATTGTGTGAGGCAATTTGATGAGACCTAAAGCATTGTTACTTGCCTATTGTCTTTTAGAGGAGGAGATATATCTATCACCTTTATTGTCAGCTATCAAGACCTATGGAGGTAGTTACCTCAAAAGATGAACATTGCACCTAATGCTATTTGCAACTTTTAGACTTCTGATCTATATAAAGAATGGATGACGAGCTCTTCTTAAGACAATCCAACTTGCTGGCTGAGGATGGGTGATGAGAGCAGTAATAAGAGGTATAAGACTTGAGAGGGATTTCTTTTCTTTTCTTCTTTTCTTCTTTTTTTGTTGTATTTAATATTGCACTCTTTTAGTTTATAAAATCCTCAATCATGCTTATTGAAGTGGTCCTATCTAGCTATATCATATTGGCATTTTCCTTTAGGTCAGTTAAACTAAAATAGCCCGAAGACTTGACCTAAGCCTCAGTCCTCAAGTCTCAAAAGGCGAGAAGGAAACTAGAGGAATCTTAGGCCACTCCTATTTGATTAGCCTAGGAAAAGCAAGTTGGGCACAACAAGGTAGAATTTGCCACTCGACCAAAGTCAAGAAATACCATGTAGAGCCAAAACCAGAGTGGTTCGAAACTCTACTCTTATTTATACCTTAAGTTAATATAGAAATTCGGTTTTAAATTTATAATATTATTCTTTTTCTCAAGTGGTGTTTTACAATTAAAATAAATCACGTATTCATGTATGAGGAATTACAAAACATATTTATAGGAAAATAAATAGTTGCTTCAAGTTAAAATATCATACATGAGATCAGGCAGTTAATTGTCTTGAGAACTTTGGTTCTCACATGCCAATTTTAGAAAATAGTTTTTATTATCACGATTTTTATTAAGAAAACCATTTTATTAACAAAGCACCAATTAATTAGATATAAAATGGTTTTGATTACCTTTTTAATGTGCAGAAGTCATTTTCTACCTAATGTGGCATTTGCGGAATATATTGGCATTGGAAAAAATATCATACATAAAATCGAACAGTTGATTGTCTTGAGAACTTTGGTTCTCATATGTCAATTTTAGGAAATAATTTTTATTATTGTGACTTTTATTAAGAAAAATCAAAACCCATTTTATTAGCAAAACACCAATTAATTAAATAAAAATGTTTTAGTTATTTTTCCAATGTGCGAAAAATCATTTTCTACTTATTATAACATTCATGGAATATATAGGGAAATAATTTGACAATAAAAATATATTACATGGCAATTACCTAAAATGCATCCTAATCGAATAAACAATAAACAATAAAAAATAAAATTACGTTTTATGAGCACCTAAAAATACAATCTAAAATGGGCAATAATAAAAGAAATCAGTAGAAGAACACATAAAGCACAAAATAAAATAGACAGCAGGAAATAAAGGTCGTTAAAAGGTTACTTCACTAGGATTTAAAGAGGCAATTGAAAAAAATAACAATCAGGACCCAATAAATCAGATAACTCGCATCATAATAATAATAAAATAATAGTATACGAAGCAAAAATAGACAGACAGATAAAAAAATAAAAATGAATAGTCACATAAATATAAAAATATTGCACAAATAAATTATCACATCTAACTGGTAAATGGATAAGGCAAAAAGAAAAATGAAAATAGTAGAAAAAAAAGGTCGGTTAACGCATCGAGTATATTTGCCTTCAGAAAAGATCTTGATTAAATTAAAAATCGTGACTAAATCTTCAAAAATCTAAGAAAAATGGTGTTTTAATAGTGTATTTTTGCTTTTTAGTGTCTTTTTCTCTAAAACAACTAACCTTTTTTCGAAAAAATGATTTTTTCTTTTATACACACTTCTTCAGGCAGAAAATGACCCTTTTTGGGTGAAAACGGCCTTTTTGGCAGGCAAAATGGCTATTCTGGCCCAAAAATAACCATTTCCCTATGAAAACGGGCCATCTTGCAAAACAACCATTTTTCTTAGAAAAATGGCCGTTTTAGCAGTTTTTTTTAAAGAAAATTTTGAGATTTTCGATTGGACATTAAAAACCTTATTTATTAGGATTTTTTCCTTTTCATCATAATTAGGCAAATTGAACATAGAAGCCCTAGAGACCCAGTGTCTACACATATATTATTATTCTAACCTAAATATACATGCATGTACCTTATATCACACACTATATGTCATTGCACCACTAACATATGCTTCGGCCATACATGCCACAGACTATGCACATGCATTATTTCAAACAATTCACCACTTATACACCCTCTCCTATGTCAATGCCCTATTTTTAACATGATCTACACATCATAAGTGTAACATTCACACCCTAAACTATACTTCTACCTCTTGGCTTAAAGCACACACATAATGCCAAAATTATATCTTTCGTTCTAAACACATTCATAAGCTAGAAATCATTCCATGTTCATCACATAGCCTTATAATTTCATAGACACATGACTTAGTCCTTACCTTCCAAGCCAAGGCACCCAATGTACCTCATGGCCATGTATGACATCCCATATAAACATGCCTTTTTACATTACACATACACCAAAATCATGTAAGTCCATGGCATACATACCACCTCTCCCCCTAATTCATTCTTATTCATGAAATCCACACACCACCTACCTCTCAATTTTATGTAAAAATCACCATACATGTATGTATTTTCCATAACTTCACACACTAGTTATTACACAACATGGCGTCAACACCATACTAAATTAATACCAATATTTTCAATACCCTACATAGCAACCCCATTATTTCCCGTGACTAATTACTTAGCAAGCACACCAAAATGCAAGTGGTAAACTTCTAATATATCAAATTCACTTACCTCTTAGAGCTTCAATGGCGTCCCTCTATTTTTTAGTCCCCATTTTTCCTTGTTAAATTTCCTTCCTCCCTTAGACTTCCATCATCCTCCACCCCTTTAACAAATTCCCTTAAAATTAAAACATCAAATAAAATTCCAAGGATACATTTAGCTTTAAGATGGAAAAAATTTCTGGAAAAGAAAATAAAAAGGAGGAGAATGACTTACGCCACTCTTAATCTCATATGAGCTTTAAGCAATTTCTTCTATCTTTTATGAGAAGCTATGGTCACTAAAAGCTTGCTTGTCTAATTTTTACACACTTACTAGAATTTTGGGTGCATTTTGTGTGAGAATTGGAGAAGGAAAACAACCTAAAAATGGAGTTCTCCTTACTGGAATTAAACATGACCAGTAAAGTGAAATGATGAAGAAGAAAAGTAGAGATGGGTGGTAGTGGGCTAGGTGGCACATGAGTGAGGCTAACTAGGCCACTTGTCTAAGGCAGCAAAGGTGGTGCTAGGGTGCCTCAAGTCACGGTACATGGCACTCGAATGCCTTAAACCTCAATTTTTCAAGAATTTGAGCTAAAACTTTAGAGAATTTTTAAAAATCACTTGGCTATCAAAAAATTATGCCATTTGTTCTTAAAATCCTTAATTAAGGCCAATTAGATGCTCATAAAATTTTGTGGCAAAATTCCTTCGAAAAATTAGCGAACTAAATTCTGGGGAATCTTAGTTTTTTAACAGAATTTTTGGAAATTTTAAAATTTCACCTAGACCTCTAAAAATTGTTTTTTTATTTTAAAAATCCTCAAATAACCTCATTCAGAGGTATAAAAAATTTCATGACCAAATTCCTTCAGGAGATAAGCTAGCAAAATTCTCAAAATTTTGCGATTTTGTTGAAAATTTTGAAAAATCCTTAGACGACCTTTAAAAATTAAAATTCCTTCTCAGTTGGCTTAATTACAATTTTTAACCTTTAAGGTATTGTATTTGAGCCTACGACCCACTAAATTATGGCTCAAAATAATTTATTAGTTCTACTAAATTTATAAATTAAGTCTTTTTCATCATTTTATAGCCCCTTGAAGTTTCATGACTGGTGCCCTTGCCTCGAGCCTTATGAAGGTAACCCAGCACTCCGAGAACACTTTTTTAGCCTCAGTGGTACTATTCATAGAGCCTAGACTTACAGGCATTACAGTCACACATTCATGCAATTCAAGCATTAAAATCACATATCATGTCAGTTTATCAATCATATCTCATAAATTATAGCATAATCTCTTATGTGCCTCAACATCACATTAGTATTACATAAAGGAATTTACCTTATCTTTTTGCTTTAAGAATGCCTTAAGCATTTCTCATTTCATATTAAGCCTTTTGGCCATAATGGCTATCATTGCCATTAATTTATTCCATATATTCTTTTCTTTGCCATTTTTAATATACTTGACATAAGCCAATATCAATCACCAATAACCATATTACACTATAATCATTTCATTACAACTCTAGCATAATTCCAAAAAATACTCATTTTTTATAATATACATAAAGCATTATTAACATCAATGTTTGAATACCACATAACACATGTTATTCAAAACATCATACTCTTTCCATTATCATAGGCCATTTCTGCCATATTTCTCACATTATCCATCTTTTTCATTACCACATGCATATCCCATTTTAATCATGGCATTTACATAGCATATTATGACTTATCATCATAATATCATTAATAACATATTCTCATAGCTTACCATAAATCCATCAACAATTATTTTAAATATATGTATCACACCTATAAGGATAACATTCTTATGTACATAACATATGCATGGCTTATTATTATACTTATCATTCACACCTTATGTTTTAATATCATCAAACCAAACTTTTAAATTCATTTATACCTTAAAATATCTAATTCTATGTATTTTAAAGTTACCACAATTTTTTATCACTATTTCATCCTATGTTACTTATATTTATGGATTTAGTGGTGGCTCTAGGTGCCCACATATTTTGTTGTTCTAAAAGTTGCTCTATGCTTTCCTTTTATCTTTTTAATTTACATATTATCATATACTCTCATTTATCTTAACATTATATAATTATACTACAAGATACATGTAACAACCTAAAAATCTCAACTCTCATGAATAGTACTTTTTCGAGGTGAATAGTGCTTCTCAAAACTTGAGTTACACTAAGTGTACAAACGGAGAGTATTAATTATGAAAGAATTTTAGGCAAAGTTTGAAGCCAATCCAGAGTCATTTGGATGGTTAAAAATGCTAAACAAGATTTTACGATAGTGTCCTATGAATAGTGCCATAGGCAAAGTTGAACCATAAAATAATTCAAAAGTTGCTCAAAATAATCTAGAAATTTTACAACCTAATACTTAAATATTCTAAATAAATTATTGGCTTTGGAATTGAAATTTTTAGATATTGAGAAGTATGTTTACCAAGTTTTTGGCTAAGAATATATATTAATTTTTTTATTTTCTTCGTCTTTCAAGCCTAATTCTTTAAAGGCCTAGAGGATTCGTATTTACCTAATTTTGGAAACCTATAATGAGAAATTTTGATTCTTCTAGAAGGTATAAATAAATTATGAAAACAAAAATAAAATAATTTTCCAAAAAACTATAAATACTCCAAATATCATTTTCTTCCACCTATTCCCTTTTCCCTCCATTTCCCTTCTTATTGTCCCTTAAAAGCTCTCCCCCTCTCCTTCTTCTTTTTTTTTCTTCAATTCCTTCCACACCCACTATGAAATATATGTCCTAAGAATTAGAACATTTTGAGACAAACTTGTAGACACCAAGAATGCCTTGTTTGGTAGAGAATCTCAGAAACAATCTAGATTTTCTTCTTGAAGTGAATAATAACCTTTTGCAATTGGGTAATTTTATTTCCATTTTGATATTTTTCTTAGGTCCCTTAGGTGTCTAAGAAGCCATCTATAGGGTTCTTTTAATTTTTAAATAATTATTTAATTTTATATAAAACTTTTAAAAATGAAACTATTTGAATTCGTAGGCAAGAATTCAAACTAGGCTTCCCGAGGCAAGTAGAAGGCCTTTGGAGAGCTTCAAGCATAACTAATGACTATTTTTGGTATATGTAATCACTTTAAAATGAATGGAAATTCATTATATGCATTTATGGCATATTAGTGCATTAATGGCTATTAGGAGTTTAATGCATGAAGTAATTCAATATTGTTAAATGGTAATGTTGGATGATATAAGTGTGTATTATGAATGATGAGTGTATGACATAAGGGGACCAAATGCCTCATTTAGACTAGGTACATAATTTATGTGCTATTATTGCCTAAAATAAATGTATAAGTAATGTATGGGAAAAATGGTATAAATGTGATTATGAGTGGTTTAACATGTTTAAATGTATAACTGTGGGCATATGGAAGTGGCTGAATGCCACCTTGACTTGTTTGTGTCCATATAAATAGGCATTATGTGAAATCAAACTGATAAGTGTTAATATTATGTGTAAAATAGCATGTTAATGTTAGACATGGCTTTTATGCAAACACTTGATGCATTATATATTATAAGGCATGAATGCATGCAATTGATGAGAAAGAATTGTGCTTGGAATGAAAAATGTCTTTATGTGTGTTATTGCCGTCATATAAGACCTAGTAGTGCTTTAAATGGCAAATTAAGGAACTAATGAAAACTAAGATGCATAAATGTGTTTTATGACATTGAAATGTGTTAATAAAGCTTGTTAAAGAGATTTGCACATAAATTGAAGGCCTTATACTTGTGTGGGCTAAATGGTGAACGAGTTTTAGGCAAAAGAATACATGTGAATGTTATAGGTAATTGATTAGAGCTATTACACGTAAGTAATATGACCTTTTAGTGGTAGTAAGGTTATGTAAGCCTAAATTGGCTACATGATATGATTATGTAACTTATCATGGGCATGTATTTTTAGGCCTTACTCATACGCAAAATGGCCAATGGGATGAAATTATGTGACAATATGGTGTAAACGGTGTAAATTGTATAAATGGCTTAAATGACATAATATGATGAGTTTAATGATGCCTATATAGTTAGACAACCTAATTTGTATAGGTTGACCGGTCAACTAGGATTTTAGCAGCTACCAGCTTACCTTTAGGTATAAGACTATAGGTCACCATTTCATGTGTTGATGGGCTTGAGGCCTTCGAGCTAATGTTTCCACGTGCTTTCAGGTGCGAGGCCTATGAGCCAATGTCTTTACATATCTATAGATACGAGTGCCTTCGAGTAGAATGTTTTTATGTACTTTTGGCTGTGAGGCCTTTGGGCCAATGATATCTATTACCCAGCCTTGGATAGTTGTCTCTTTGATATAGGCATATGTTAAACAACATAAAGACTTTAAAATAATGATGTGGTGTAAAGATGATTATGAAACCCGAAATTTAATTATTGCATGACTATGAGGCTACAACATTTATTGTATGCTATTAAGCTTTTTATAATTACCTAAATAAGTATGTGTATATTATAAGGAGATAAATGTGCATGTTAAGTTTATGGCTCATTTTATTTATGTTGATGATAGTTATGCTATATGTATGAACATAATGTGGCTTATGCACATTTCATGACATGCATGTATAATAAAAAATGCTTGTTTACTTATGAACCATATTATACGCTTACTATTGATAGCATGTTATACAATTGATAT
>CANXYI010430018.1:0-10161 GCA_948208565.1 Hura crepitans | reverse complement strand
GGTTCTATGATGAATCATTGCACTATAGGCTATTATTGTGGATCTTGGGAGTAGACTATGGACATGTCTCAAGTATCCACCACAGGTATTATTTACTATTGTGCGGATATAGGTATAGTCTACGGGCTGTTCCTTACTATCCGCTACAACTCCCGGTATATTGGTAAGGTAGGTGCAGCTACCCTGGTCCTAAAAGTGGGCCACTGCACATCATGATCCCGTTATCCAGTGGCTGGGAGTCCTTCCGGGAACTATAGGGATAAAGGATAAATGAAATAATAGAAATAGACTCACGGATAACAATAAAATAGAAATCCAAAGTATAAATCTATCGGAATGAAACAATTAGTGATAATGGTACTAGGGATTAAGAGCAGTAGAAAATAGGCTGGGATTAAATAAAATCAAAGAAAATTAAAGGGGCTCTCTAAAGAAATGGGAAATTGAGGAAATGGTAAATGAGCAGGAAAGGATCAAATAATGAAGCTAAATGATAAAGGAAATCAGTTATGATACAGAAAGTGAGTTAAACACATACGTATACAGGATAACGGAATTGAACTGAAGAATAGGAACACATGGGTAACGGAAAGACATAAATAATGGAGTAATACGAGGTTGGTGTTTAAATCATAGTACGAATATGAAATTAGAGGAATAAATGAAATGATTATATTGATAGATAAATACTAGGTAAAAGCTTAAGAGTAGATAAAGGAAAATTTTAATAAGTACATTTAATTAGTTTTTGTATGCTTGCATGCGATAGATACATAATATGTTTGGATAAATTCACCACTGAGTGTATACTCAATGTATCGGGTTTCCGATGCAAAGGTGATAAATGTACAGAGGATTTGCAAAAGACAACCAGCAGTGCAGACGATGACTACCCAGGTACAGAAATAATTTAGTTATACTGCATAGTTTTAAATAGGAATGGCACTCATGCATATTATGTGGGTAGATGGGTGTTAGGATATATAATTAGGTAGCATAGAGGATTATAATAGTGAAATAAGTTATAGCTATAATAACGAACTCAGATGACCTAATTGAGTATAAAATCAGACAAGTGAATGTCATTTGTTTGACAATAATAATGCGTTATATCATTAAAGTGATAAAGGGAATTTTTTTTCATACGAAATGAAGAACAAAGGAAAGGTTAAATGAAAGACCCCTGAGGAAACCCCAAGGATGGGTGACCTCATGGGAAGTAACACGTCTTTCCTATTTCAAGGGAAATGGGTAGGGGGTGTTACAGCTAATATGCACTTAAATGATAAAAATCATATTTTAAATTGTTTCTTATGCTATTATTGCTATTATGTGTATTATTGGTATGATTCTGTGATGACACATAGACTAAGATTAGGTTAGGGCTACACCACTGAGGATTTTGTCCTTAACATGTTGGTTTTTACCTCGCATAGGTACTTTTGTTGATTGAGTCAAGGGAGACAGTAAGAACAACATCAAAGTCTGATAATCAAAGAATATGGATTATGTCAAGTTTTAGTTTGCAATTTTTTCATTCTTGTAATTAATAATGATGCCTTTGTATTTGTAAACTAAATTTATGTCATTTTAATATTTTAAACCTAAAATCCAAGAATTGTACAACATTATATTGAATTGTTTTATGATCATAAACAAGACTTTTGATTTTCATTCTTTCCTAAAAGAAAAGACACTATGTCTTATTTGTTATGATGCATAGAATTTCAAAAGTATATGTGAAAGTGATAGTCAGGATATTGATATACATATGTATATATGCTCTTAATTTTTTTATAGGTTTCTAAAATTTTTAAGTTATACCTCTGATAGTCGTTATGCTATCAAAATTTTGGCACAATATTTGTTTATGAGCTTGCTTTAAAACACATAAAATTCTTTCTCTTAAAGTCACATTTTCTTATTTTATGGTGAAGATTTTTCTTTTAAAGGTGAAAGCTTTTCTTTTATTACATAAATAAGGTCTTCTCATGTTTAATTATTTGAATATGATTCTTGTGGATTCATTTGAAGTTTAATAGCAGATTATGGGTCTATAATGTGCTTTTAATTGATTCTCTCCTAAGAATCTAGTAAAGGTCATTACATTTAGTGGAATCTGAGCCATGGTTTAGTCATTTTTGTGCTAGACTAGGTTTAGATATGTCGAAGAGTTAGAGTTTATGACTTTGATGCAAATCTTCCTTTCTATTGTGTCTAAATCATAGTCAAGACTCAACTTTTGATAAGTGTTAGATATTATGTATATGCTATTGAAGTAAGTGAGTGATTGTTCGAATTGATTCATGTTTGGTTGCTATCTTTAAAGACAAGAGATTATTAAAGATTTATATAACCTAAGAAGAGTATGAGTATATGACACCCCCTACCAATTCCCAAAGAAACCTAATAGGCGATACACTTCCCACTAGGTCACCCATCTTGAAATTACTGCAAACCCGTATTCTCTTAACACTTATAGATTACTTATTATCTGGATGGATATTGCCTAGATTTTTATCTATCACTTACACAATTTTTCTTCAGGGTATATTTAACCTAAAACTCCTTCTGACAACCAACTATAGATGTTATAGAAGTTTGGGTAGCACAACGGCTACTCGGGTGATATTCTTAAAATTTTGACATATGAAAAACACTTCTAATAACCTTAATTACTTCTCTTGTCACCTTCTAGACCCTTCTAGTCCTCTATTATCACCACAATATCATTAATATACATTTAAACTTCCCATAAGGCCTCAGACCCAAAGACATTAGAATCGAATAGAAATTAAACATTTAGATAAAAGGTTATGTTTATACATCACTAGTCTCAGTTATAATTACAGACACTAGTAGCTATTAAACTAGCTGAACCCATAACCTATAGTATTTGCATGAGTGATTAATAAATCCATTAAAAGTATAAAATCTTATACCCTTTAATGCCTCTATAGCTACATTGCACAACACTCAAGGTTAGACTACTACTTGCTTTTACCTGTGCACCAAAACACTGGTATACTAAATATGAAATTTAGTGGTGAATTGGATATAAAAAGAGCATGTTAGTGGAAGCACACAGATGGATCAGACGTGCTATGGATGCATAAATCTAGCATATAACAAACATGTCACAAGAATAATATTATTTTATCAACTAATGTTATAATTCAATTATTTACACTCATGCAACTACCGTACTATCATTAATTTTAATGTTACTATTATCTATCATCAGATGAAATATTCAGTTTATTAGGTAGGCCTAACTAGATAGACTACACTTTCAAAGACTAGACCAAATAGGAACTCAAACTATGTAATGGCCCTACATTTTGGACCTCAAGCTCTACACCAGCTTTAATACAGTGGCCCATCCTGTAAGCCTCGATTGCTACACTAGCCTATCCTAGCAATAGAGGCCTGGATCTCTCTAGTTTCAAATAAATAAATGTATTATCATATCACATTATCCACATCATGGTGTAGTGGCCTATCTTGTGTACCGCAACCACTACACTAGCCTGGTTTGATGAGCAGACATTAATGTCAACAACATAGTGAAGTGGCCTATCATATAGACCCTGACTGCTGCACTAGCCTAGTCTAATAAATAAAAAAAGATCATCATCATATCATAATGTAGTGGCCTATTTTATAGACCCCGACCACTGTACTAGCCTAGTCTAATAATCAAACAAATATCTAATAGCTATTAATCCCTAGTTGACTGGTCAAATCATCTAGTAGGTGTCTGACTAATAGGCCAACTAGTTTTTATTTATGTTAATTTTCTTATTGATCATCATCTTAAATTTATTAAAAATGATTGATACAAAGTTATTATTTATTTCTAACAACTTAATATTATCTAGATAGTTATAGGTCATATTTTACCGAGCAGTTACAAGTCAATTTTTATTTGACTATTTTAGGCATTTTCCTTATGTACATTTTATGCCATAATTTAAGCTATACAAACTTGCTATTCTAGGTCACATTCAATCTCATTCTAATAACCTAAAATGCCAAAAAAAGAGGACTTATATTTTTATGAAAATCAAATACAATTTACGTTCAATTTATAGGTCATTTTTAGGCATATTTAGAACCTTATTTTAAGGTCACATTTTACCATTTCTACCATGTCATTTTATCACCATTTCTTACCCTAAACATAGGAACATTTTCATTACCTTGATAGGTCATACGTTATATCTTATTCATCCACATCTTTCATGAACATTCCATAGCATTTAGATATCATTCGTTATATGCTCAACATGTCATGCCATGCACACACAACATATACCATGTCACACATATATAAGATACATGTCATACATGCCATACCTCTCAGCCAATGCTTGTTTATGAGCACACACATGCACATTCCACTTTTGATCGCACATACATGTCACATATCAACATTTTAGCATATACACACATGCACATATGACATACCATGCATGCCATGCCATGACACAGTACATACATGCCTTGGCCATACCATGATCACACATATACATGCATTTTCTCATTAAATTCACCACCCACACATACATACCTATGCTAAACACATCAATTCACATACCACACACACCAATCACATGCCATGATGCATACCTACCCCTCTCAGCCATATCAATTTCTTGGCCATACATACATTCTCCTCCCTAAATCCACATCCACACTATACATACTCATGCTATACATTGCATTATCCACCATATACCTCATGTACATATATATAGCACCATACACAAACCTCACATACCTCTCGACCAAAATGGGATTATGGCTTTCCATCCCTTTTTCTGATCAATTTAACATGTCAATCATCATTTTCATACATAATTAACATCAAACTAAGCATATTCTCATAATTCATATATAATATCTAATCAAATCACAACTTCTATACAAACTTACATGATAAATCACATTCAAACTCAACATGGCATGCTTTTATTTACTCAAATTCACATACTTAGATTACTTTAGAAGCTTTTTCTACACCTTAGGACCTTTAATTACCTTGTTGAACATCAACCCTTCTCAAGCCTACATACACCATATACTAGCTTAGAAAAAATCCTAAAAATCATACAAAGCTCAATTCAAGAATCTAAAAACTAAGGATTTCTCAAAATTGTGGGAACTACATAAATGTAAAATAAAAAGGAAGAAAAACCCCTTAAACATAAAATTGAATTTCTAAGCCACTAAGTATGTAACCCAGTATTTAGTGAAATTTTGCAATCTCCATGGATGGCTATGGTGTCCCCAAGCTTCAAAGATGAATTCCTACCTAATTAATATGATTTTTGGTGGGAATTAAGCTTGAATTGAACCAAAAATAAAGGCTTAAAGGGGGAGAAGGCATCGATTGATAGGTGTGGGAAAAGAAGAAGTGAGGTGAGTGGGGGTGATATGGTGTGCTAATAGACTTCCCACTTGACCATGACTATTTATAGTCAGGCTAGGGTGGCTCGAGAGGTGTTACATGACACCCAAGCACCCCGAAAAATCTCAATTTTTAGCTACAGTTTTAGGCCATTTTTAAAATTCATTAAGAACACCAAAAATTATCGCATTAATTTTAAAAATCCTTGATTTGGCTCATTTACAAGCTTGTAAAATTTCACAGCGAAATTCTATCGGCAAGTTGGTTAACTAATTTCTCAAAAAATCTTAAAATTTTAAAAAAATTACCAAGCAACCTTAAAAATTAAAATTCCTTCACCAATGGTCTCAATGGAATTTTTAACCTATATGGTGTGTTACTTCTAAGTCTGTCCAAGCACATCCTAGGTCATTCTTAACCCAAGTCCATCTGAGCTCATGGCCTACTAGATTATGAAATAAAATAATTTATTGGTTCTGCTAAATTTTTAAATTAAGTTATTTTCATCATTTTTTGGCCCCTCGAGGTTTCATGATTAGTACACCTCTTCTCGACCCTCTTGAAGGTGACCCAACACTTTAGGCACACATTTCGAGCCTTGGAGGTATTATTCACAAGGCCTTAACTTATAGGCATCATAATTCTTCCCCTCTTTAGAAATTTTATCCTCAAAATTACTTGGTGTAAACAGATATGGGTACTGAGCTTTTATCTGCTCCTCAGCTTCCCACGTAGCCTTTTTTGTGTTGTGATGTTTCTATAACACTTTAACTAATGGTATAGCCTTATTTCTCAATTGCTTAACTTCTTTGGCAAAGATGTATACTGGTTCTTCTTCATAGCTCATATTTGGCTAGATTTCAATCTCTTATGTTGAGATTACATGTGAAGGATTTGATCTGTATCATTTAAGCATTAAGACATGGAATACATCATGGATCTATTGTAACTTAGGTGGCAAAGCTAGCCTATATGCCAATAGTCCTACCCTGTCTATAATTTCATAGGGACTAATGAATCTAGGACTCAGCTTCCCCTTTTTACCAAACTTGAGTACCTTCTTCCATGTTGATACTTTTAGAAACATTTTTTCACCCACCTCATATAAAATGTCCCTCCTTTTCAAGTCAGCATATGATTTCTATTTGTTAGTGGCAACTTTTAATTTCTCTCATATAACCTTGACTTTATCCTTTACATCTTTGATTAGATCAATGCCAATAATCCTACTTTCATCAATTTCACTCCAACACAAATGAGTTCTACACCTTCTTCCATACAGTGCCTCATAAGGTGCCATGCCTAAATTGGCTTGATAACTATTATTTTATGCAAATTCAACTAAGGACAAGTACTAGTCCCAGCTACCTTTAAACTTAATAACACAGCTGCATAACATATCCTCTAGCACTTTTATTACCATTTTTGACTATCCGTCTATCTAAGGGTAGAAAGCTTACTATAGGTCAATCTAGTACCCAAAGCCTTATGTAACTTATTCTAGAACCTAAAAGTGAATTTGGGGTCTCTGTCAAAAATAATTGCCATTGGCACACTATAAAGTCTCAAAATCTCATTTATGTACAATTTTGCCTATTTCTCTAAGGAATAATCCATTCTAATATGGATAAAATGTGTTGTCTTGGTCAGTCTATCTATAATTACACAAATATCATTGCATTTGCTTTTGGTCATAGGCAGTCCCATTACAAAATTCATTATAACCTTTTCCCACTCCATTATGGTATTACTATAAGATATAACAATCCAAAAGGAACTTGATGTTTAACTTTTACCTGCTGACATTTCAGACATCTAGCCACATATTCTGTTACATCTCGTTTCATCTCTAACCACTAATAATGAGGTTTCAAGTCCAAATACATCTTTGTACTACTAGGTGTATAGAATAAGGATTTTCATATCCCTCATTTAGTATCTGTAACCTCAGGTTATAAGTACTAGGTACATACAACTTGCCATGGTAATACAAATATCCATCTTCACTTAATTTAAATATTGCTCTCTTCCCATCTCTAACTTCACTTATAATCTGTACCAATTGTTCATCCTTGATCTGGGCCTCTTTTATCCACTATTTGAAGTCTAATTTAGTCTAGAACTCTGCCAAGATGCATCTTCCTCTGTATACTACAATCTGACATTCATGGCTCTCAACATCACTATGAACTTTCTGCTCAGTGCATATGCAACAACATTAGCCTTTTTTGGGTGGTAATCTATCAGACAATCATAATCTTTTATAAATTCTAACCACCTTCTCTACCTTAGGTTTAACTCTTTCTAAGTAAGGAGATATTTCAAGCTCTTATAATTAGTGTAAATATAACATTTCTCACCATACAAGTAATAACTCCAAATTTTTAAGGCAAAGACAATTGTAGCTAGCTCTAAATCATGAGTAAAATAGTTCCTCTCATATGGCTTATGCTTTCTCGAAGCATAAGATACCACTTTTCTTTCATGTATCAGCTTATAACCCAGTCCATTGAGTGAAGCATCCCTATACACAACAAAATCCTTTCTCTATTCAAGTGGAATCAAGATAAAAGCTTCAGTCAACATCTTCTTTGGCTTATCAAAACTCTCTTGACATTATGTATTCCACTAAAATTTCACATTCTTTCTTATCAATTTGGTCATAGGTGTTGCAATCATTGAGAACCCTTTCAGAAATCTTTTGTAGTACCCAACTAATCTTAGGAAACTTTATATTTTCGTCACATTCCTTAGAGGTTCCCATTCTAACACTGCTTTAACCTTGCTGGTGTTGACTCTAATACCTTTTGTGGATAATATATGGCCTAGGAAAGCCACTTCATTCAGTCAGAATTCACACTTACTCAACTTGGCATACAAGTGTTTCTCTCTCAGAGTTTGTAGCACAACCCTGAGCTGTTGTTTATATTTTTCTCTATTCTTAGAGTACACTAGAATTTCATCAATGAACACTACCACAAACTAATCTAGGTATGGTTGAAACACCCTATTCATTCAGTTAATAAAAGTTTCTAGAGCATTAGTGAGTTTGAATGGCATCATTAGGAACTCATAATGCTTATATCTAGTTCTAAAAGAAATTTTAAGAACACAAGCCTCTTTAATCCTCAGGTAATGGTACCCTAATTTCAAATCTATCTTGGAAAAGACACTAGCACCTCAATGTTGATAAAAAAGATCAACAATTTTAGGGAAAAACATATTTATTTTTCACTGCCACTTTGTTTAATTATTTGTAATCAATATACAATCGAAGCAACCCATCTTTCTTCTTTACAAAAGTGTAAGTGCTCTCTAAGGTGAAATATTGGGTCTAATGAAACCCTTATCTAACAAGTTTGCAAGTGCCATTTTATAGAGAGTAATGGATAAAAGAGAAATACTAGGATGCACTTCAATTTCAAAGTTTAAGTTCCCTTTATAGAGCCAATCTTGGCAACTCATTAGGAAACACATTAGGAAATTCAGAAAACTACTAGAATCTATTCAAAGCTAGGTGTAGGAGTATTAATGTCAATGTCATGGGCTTCATATGCCTCATAGCCTTTATTAATGAGTCTTTTTACTATAACAGCTAAGATAAGGTTACTCAGAAAGCTTCTCCCACCCATAACTATCACTTTCTATCCCTCTGCAGTTTAGAGGGTTAACTTCTTGTGTTTACAATCAACTATATCCTAATGTTCAAATAACCAATCTATTCCTAAGATAACATCAAATTCATGAAAGGGTAGCTCAATCAAATCATTAGGAAACAATTGTTCATGAATCACCAATGGACAATGTCTTTATACTTTACTCACAGTCACACTCTATCCAACGGGATTAGTGACATGAATATCTAAACATACATATTTTGGTTTTAATCCTCTATCTTGTGCTTGTGTAGTGCATATATAAGAATGAGTAGATCTTAGGTTTATTAATGCCAAAACTAGAACATCAAATAAATAAAAAGTAATAGTAATGACACCTAGAGCTTTTGCTTTTTCACGAGCCCTAATTGCATACTATATGGCTGGTGTACGGGCTTTTAACCTTATCCCCTGGCTACTACCGTAAGGCTTATCACCTCTACCCTATCTCTGCACCCTACTCTAAGGTGTTGTTGGTGCCTAGGTATGAGCATCCTCTTTCTATCTCTAAGGACAATCCCTTCTGAAATGGTCTCTAGACCTATAAATAAAACATCCCCTTATTCTGGCTTGCCTACACTGACCCTAGTGTCTTATGTTACAAGTGCCATAGGGCAGAGGTGTGTTTCTAGCCACAGTGACATGAGCATTGAAAGCTAGTTGTGGTGGTCTAGGTTTATATACTGATGTTTGCCCATGTAAAACCCCCTACTGGATTCCCGAAGAAACCTAATAAGCGGTGCACTTCCCGCCAGGTCACCCATCCTCAGATTTCCCCCATGATCATTCGTTTAACTTTTACTTATCCTGTATTATAGAATTTTATCCGACTCCAAATTATGTACTATCTATTCCTATTGTCCATTTAGGTTCACATCATTATGTTCATGTCATTATAGGGTGATTCTAACATAGTCAGACATCTCCTAAAAATTACATAGCATAACAATTGCTTGGGTCACTATCCCAAAATGTTCAACTTATAAAACACTTCTATAACAGATTCTATCATTTCCTAGACCTTTTTGGTCCCCCAGATATCAACCTATCATCATTATCAATCAAATAGCAAATAAAGGCCTCAGGCCATAA
>CANXYI010429902.1:0-10248 GCA_948208565.1 Hura crepitans | reverse complement strand
TTATAAGTCATTTATATATGAAAGAATATGCATTGTAAATATGACTTATCAATATTTTCACATTTTTCATCAAACATGAGACATATATGTCTTAAATGACCATACATGCCTCAAGAATGATTTTACATGTAGCATGGTCACATATGCCACATGGTAAAGAACATCCCATATCCTTACATGTATATCCATTATTAACTTTCACACACTAACATCACACACATCATGCCATTAAGTCAAAGCATGGCTAAAACTCATACATACACTTTTACATTAAGTCATTTGGCCATAGGCTCTAAGGCATGCATTCATGCATTTCACCATAGTTAAAACACATTTAAATATTCCATCTAACATTAATCATCATAATTAACATGCTAGTTCATTAATTACCTAGCAAATTACACTTATCACATAATAAACATAAATACTCATATTATGACCTAAATGCAATTTAATCAATTAAGCAATGATTAGGTCAATTACACTTACTAATTTGGGTCGTACGAGATGCCTGAAGTCAGCCTAGGCCTTCTTCTTGTCTCGAGAGGGTTGGATCAACATTTCGCCCATGAATTCAAAAGGATATAATTTAAAAAAATAATATAAAATAATCAAAAAGTCAGAAAAATATTTCAAGCCTAGATATACGTCCTACGGCTACCTAAGAACCCATGAAAAATAAAATTTATAGAAAATAAAATCCCGAGAGTCGAGAGATTACTATTCACCTCAGGTTTCTCTTCGAGTTTTCTTCTATAACACTCTGCCATTTTGATGTTTTTGGTGTCTATGGACTCATTTTAGAACACCCTTCAATTTAACACCAAATTTACGGGATAGGTATGAGTATTTTGTGAGAAACAAATCAAAAATGGGAGAGGAAACAAGTGAGGGGCTGAAATTTACTGTTCATAGAGGAGAAAAATGGTGTTCTTTTGTGAAAAAATGAAAAATACCCAAAATTTCACCTTATTTATACTTTTGGAAAAATTGAATGTTTCCTCCCTTGAAAATTCGTTATAACTGATAGGAGTGTTAGTTTTTCCCCATTTTTAAAATTCAATAAATTCAAGCTCTAAATCCTCCTAAAATATCAAGCCCAAATTATGATAGGAACTTGAATAATTATTTCATTTTACGTCCCGAAAATTAGGTAAAAATTGTTTTCAAACTCAAAAAATTCCAATTCCAAAGCCATTGGACTATTTGGAATATTTGAGTATCGGGTTGTAACATTTTCAAATTTATTTGAGCAACTTTTTATTTTTTTTATGGTTCAACTTTGTTACGGCACTATTCACAGGACACTGTCGTAAAACCTTATTTAGCATTTTTAACCATCTAAATGTCTTTGGATTAGCTTCAAACTTTACCCAAAATTCTCTCTTAATTAATACTCCCCATCAGTACACTTAGTGCGACTCGAGTTTCAGGAAGCACTATTCACGAGAGTCGAAATTTTTGAGTCGTTACAGGATCATACTTCAACACCTAAAACGCATTGTAAGGGAGAGGTATCCACACCCTTATAAGGCATGCTTCATTCTTCTCTCCAACCGATGTGGGATCATACTTCCTCCCCCACTTAAAGCCCAATGTCCCCATAGGGCCCACTAGCATACCAATCCGGGCCTCGGCTCTGACACCAATTGTCATAGCCTAAGCCACCCATATATAGATATTGTCCACTTTAGGCCACTGCCCTTACGATTTTGTTCTTAAGCAAAGGGTGCAACACAAGAACTTCCTAAGTGGTCACCCATCTTGGAACTACTATCATCTAAACACGTTTTAACTTCAAAGTTCTGATGAGATCCAAACCATTTTACCTAAAATGTATCTACAAGGGAGAGGTATCCATACCCTTATACGGCATGCTTCGTTCTCCTCTCTAACCGATGTGAAATCATACTAATATCACAGTCCAGGCCACCTGCTTGTAGATATTATCCGCTTTAGGCCACTGCCCTCATGATTTTTGTTCTTGGGCAAAGGGTGCAACACCTATCTCGGTACTACTATCATTTAAATACATTTTCGTTCTCCTCCCCAATTGATGTGGGATCATACTACTATTATGGCCCAGGCCACCCGCTTGCAGATATTGTCTACTTTAGGACACTGCTCTCACAATTTTTGCCCTTAGGTAAAGGGTGCAACATAAGGACTTCCCAAGTGGTCGCCCATCTTGGTACTACTCTCGTCCAAACCCATTTGTAGATATTGTTCACTTTGGGTCACTACCCTTATGATTTTGTTCTTAGGCTTCTTGGGCAGAAGGTGCAGTACAAGGACTTCCCAAGTGGTCACCCATCTTGGTACTACTATCGTATTATAGATATTATTCACTTTGGACCACTGCCCTTATGGTTTTGTTCTTAGGCTTCTTAGGCAAAGGGTGTAATACAAGGACTTCCCAAGTGGTCACCTATCTTGGTACTACTATCATCAAACCATATTTAACTTTAAAGTTCTAATGGGATCCGAACCCTTTTACCTAAAATGTGTATGCAAGGGAGAGGTATCCACACCCTTATAAGGTGTGCTTCATTCTCCTCCCCAACCGATGTGGGATCATACTTCGCGAAAAATGGCCATTTCCACAAGGAAAACGGCCGTTTTGATAAAAACAGTCATTTTCGATGAAAATGACCGTTACAAAGGGAAAAATAGCCATTTTGGGAAAACTAGTTATTTTTTCTACCTTGGGATTTATGTATAAATATTGAAAGTGGATTTTCTAAAAGAGAGGACTTTTTCTCAATATACGCACACTAAAAATTCAAAAAAGACTTTCTAAAGACAATTTTTTTAATTTCTGAAGGTTTTTTACACAATTTTTCAATCTTTTTGAGATCTTTTCTAAAGGCAAATATACACAATGGGTCGACCAACTTTTCTCCTATTTCTTTTATTTTTCTTTCCTTCTCTTTTATCTATCTACTAGTTAGATGTGATAACTTATTATTTGTATATTAGTGTTGTCGTATTTATTGATTATTTATTTTATTTTATTTTTATTCATCTTTTTATTTCACACACTAATATTGTAATTTTGTTATGATGCAAGTTTTTAATTTATTAGGACATGATTATCTTTTTCTTCTACCATCTCATTAAACACAGGTGAAGTAGCCCTTTGCTATTTCCTTTATTTTTTTATTATTCCTTTTTCTTATTGCTATTATTTTTATTTTTGTTCTTTATTTTCCTCTACTTATTCTCTTTATCATTGTTTTCTTTTATTTAGATTGTATTTTAGGATATTTTAAATGTAACTTTATTTTTATTTGGTTAGAATGTATTTTAGGTAATTGCCATGTAATCTATTTTTATTTTCTATTTCCCTGTATATTCCGTGAAAGTTGTAATAGGTAGAAAATTATTTTTGCATGTTATAAAAATAATCAAAATCATTTTATACCTAATTAATTGGTGTTTTGTTAATAAAATAAGTTTTGATTTTTCTTAATAAAAGTCATGATAATAAGATTTGTTTTCTAAAATTGACATACGAGAACCAAAGTTCTCAAGACAATCAATCACCTGATTTCATGTATAATATTTTTAATTTCAAGCTTTTTATTTCTATAAATGTATCTTTCTCTTATATGAATCCATGATTTATTTTAAATTGTAAAACATGCTTAAAAAAAGGATAATATTATAAATTCAAATCGAATTTCTATATTAACTTGAGGTATAAATAAGAGTAGGATTCTAAACCACTCTAGTTTTGGCCCTGCAAGGTATTTCCCAACTCCAATTGGGTGGCGACTCCTACCTTGTAGTGCTTAACTCGCTCTTTCTTAGCTAATCAAATAAGAATAGTTTAGGATTCCTCTAATATCCTTCTCGCCTTTCGGGACTCGAGAAGTGAGATTTAGGTCGAGTCTTTAACTATTTTGATTTGACCAGCCTAAAAAGGAAGGGACGTGAATAGTGGTAACTCCAGTAGGGACACCACAGGACCATGCTCTGAAAGTACCTCAAATTAATATGGAACTTCATATTTTGAATTCATAATATTATTCTTTTTCAAAATTGTATTACATGTTAGGGCTTTAGAATAAGTTATGCATCCCTATTTTACCCTAATGTCATTTCGAAGATTAAACCCAATTTCACTCAAATTGGAAGATTGTTAGAGGTGGCATCAAATCCAAGCCTTGTACCTATATGGTATATGAAATGGTGAATCAATTGATCATATGCTCATGATGAGATAGATCTGTTGTGTAGGGACCATGCTTGGATAACCATAACTTGCACAACCAAACCATAAGCCCATGTAAATGACTAATAGCAACCTCCCTTAGGTACCTAAGTTAATGATGTTTTGTGTGCTATGTGGGCCAATATACTTGAAACATGACTTAATCATCTCGAAATGTTGTGAACCCATTAGGCCTTTTCTAACTAGAATAGGCTAGACCCTACATTTTGGCTTGATTGAACATATCAAACATATACAGGCCAAGTATCTTACATGTACTCTTTTTATGAGAGAAATAATGTTCAACTACTGGTTGTTCATTATTCGAACCAATTGGGGCCCTCGTTATCCCATAAGTAAGCCCTCTTAGGAAAAAGCATGTTGACCTCATATGTGGGAAGTGACAAGGTTGGAAGGCTCTTGCTTGTGTTTGTTATTATACACATTTACATGCACCAGCATTTCATGCATTCACATGTATTTTCATTTCATCATTTCTAACCTTTTGTCATATAACTATCATAGATCCTTGAGCCACTTAGGTATAAAGGACAAATGAAAGAATAACTAAACAAAAACTTATCTCTACCACTCACAATCCAACAGTCATGGCAAGACAAGGAGAAATCAGTTGCTATACTCTGGACTTCGAAGGTAGAATAGACCAAAACTTTGATGAGTTTGAAAAAAGAATGATGTCCGTGATTTTAAGGGCAATTGCTAAGGTTGTTCCTACTACCCATTCACTACCACTTACTAAAAATATAGTAGCTACACCTGCTAGAAAGACCATTGCTACCTCTAGGGAAATTGGAACTAAGAAAGAAGCTACAGGTGTTGGGGGGAACGACAAAAAGGCTAAATACTTTAAGCCAGAATATGATTTTTGTGAAGACTTGGTCATAACCTGGAGAATTGAGGATGCTGCCATGAAAAATCTAAAGAAAAAATAGAGGCAATAACCAAGCTTATCACTATGGGTAAGGATCTAAACCCTGATGAACTCACCTTAAAGTCTAAGGAAATGTTACCCTCTAAATTCAAGATGCTAGAACTGCCCAAGTTTGATGAGACTACTAATCCAAGATCCCATGTTAAGTAGTATGCCATAGTCATGAAGGGCACAGAACTTACCATAAAACAAAAGGTGGCTTATTTTAGCCTGACACTGCAAGGGAGAATGATTGACTGGTGTCACAGGCTAGAAAGGAAAGTGAAAAAAGATTAGGGAAAGATCATAGAAGCTTTCATCAACCAATATGATTGCAACACTCACATAGAGGTTACCATCAAAGACCTCGAGTTACTTAAGCAAAAATCCAATGAGACCTTCATAGAGTACTTATCAAGATAGAGGTCTAGGTTTCTAGAGATGAGGAGGAAGCCAAAAACATCAAATTAGATCCGCATGTTCATCAAGAATGATAACCTGTACTTGAAAAATAGTTTGAAAGCAAAAGGGCTAAAGGATTCGAAATCACTAAAGTATATAGCGATAGATCTAAAAGAAGAGTATAATGAGTAGAAGAAAAGCTCAGGAGGGTTTAACAATCGAAGGAATCTGAATACTAAAAGCATGAGTGGAATAGGTTTTAGCAGAACTATTTCAATAAGACTGCTAAAGTGTCTACTATAGCTAGGCACCAATTGAATTTGGGCAAACCGCTATCTTAGTGCCTGAAATGGTTCCAAAAAGGAGGAAAATTTCAACCTATTCCTTTTAGACTTACCAGGAATTAAGGCTAGCCCTATCACAGATCAAATTTGTACTATCACTATCATCAGCATACGAGCCACAACACAGATAACTACCACACTTTGAGGGATAAAATTTAAGACTTAATCGACTCATGACATATCCCTGATCTAGAGAAGAGATAAAAGGGTTAGGGTGCTTATTCAAATGTTCCTCCACCTATCAATATGGTCAATTTAGGCTTGCCAGAATTGTATGTGCTTCGAGACTTGTACAGAAATTACTACCTAGCAGTGGAGAGAAAGGTAGAATCAAGTCAGGGTTCAGTTTGTCTGATGGATATATGGGCTATAGATAGTGAGAGTGAGCCAGAGGAATAAGTCCAAGACTCATGGATAGATTCAGATTTAGAGCAGAAATCGAGTGAGGAAAGAGAGACCAAAGTAGTAACCCAAAGCGGTTGAGTAGTGCTGAGGTGGATAAGGAGCCAATTCCCACAGTTACAGAGAAAAAAGAGGATGCAGTGATGAAGCAATTGAAGAAGACTCCTACATAGATTTCAATCTAGGATTTATAGCATCAATCCTCCTCTCATCGATAAAAGATGAACTATTTACCTAGTGCTAGTTTGAGACATGCTTCAGATGGTTCAATCTTGACCATTTAGCTGTAAGGATAGAAGGATCAGAAAGGGTTAGGATACACAGTAGAGACTTCAGAGCCAAATAAGGCAAGAAAGGGTATCCCACCTATAACACCCCCTACCCTTTCCTAAAGGAAATAGGCAAAGTGTGCTACTTCCTAGAAGGTCACCCATCCTTGGAATTCCCTAGGGACTTTTCGTTTAACTTTGGCCCAACTTTGACCTAGCCTACCTATTTTGCATTCTTGTCTACATAACCTTTTATTACTGCCTATTTTAGTCTATTAAGCTATCAGATTAGGACTACTAGACATTCACAAAAAATCGGCTAGCATAACAGCTACCCGGGTGAAAATCCCAAAATAAACTTGCAAGAAAAACACTTTTAAAGCCTTTTCCATATCATACCACCCTCCTGGACCCTTCTAGTCCTCCAGAATATCATCACACACAACACAACATATAGGGTCTCAGACCTACAAGCACATAAATATAAACATGCATATCATATATTAACAACCAAAGTTATACAGACATATATGGTTACTATATCAAGTTTTACTTTACAGCCCATAACCCATACTATACTATACATGAGTGTATATCTACAATAACCAAAAGAAAAAGCAAAAGTATACCCAGATGACTCAGAAAGCAGCTACACTAATGCCATCTGAAGCTAAACAACCCTCAATCTATAGCCTTAGCATCTAAACACGAACACACTGAGTATAAACTCAGTGGTGGAATAGATCAAATATAATATGTCACCATGCATGCACACACATGAATCATGTAACACATAACATATATGCTAGTTTCTCTATCTTACTAAGTCCAATTCTTTTATTCAGTCAAGTCCATATATTAAGTCCAGTTCTTTTATTTAGTTAAGTCCATATATTAAGTTCATAATCAGGTTCATTATGATTTAGGCCTATAACAGACAGATAACACTTTAAGACACCGAATAGTGGGAACTATCTTATGCAGTGGCCCACATTTTGGACCTCGGTAGCTGCACTTACCTCACCTAATATTAGGGATCAATCTATAGACCTCCTAATACTAGACTAGCAGATAGTAGGGATCAGTCCATAGACCTCCCAATATCTACAAATGGGATAGTAGGGATCAGTCCCGTGGGACCTCCCAATACCTCGAGTCACAACATTAACACCATAGGTGGATAGTAGGGATTAGCCCCATGGGACCTCCGAATATCTATAGAAAACAAATGTGTAGCAGGGATCAGCCTAGGCGGACCTCTTAATACTCGAGTGTGCAGGGTTCATCTCAGAACCTTGGTGACTGCACCCACCACATCCAACATACAATAGTGGCCCCAAGAGGACCAACTGCCTAGCAGCTACTAATTTCCTAGTTGATCGGTTAACCTATCCAATAGGTGTCTAACTGATGGGCCAAATGCCATTAATTAACCATTTAAGACTATTATCCTTCATTTTATTATTCCCTAAGTCTATTATGTCCCTAGGTCACATGTCATGCCAAATTACACACAAAAGATCACATTTTGCCTACGATCATAAAGTTACTATTCATTTGGTCATTTTACTAAACTGTCACTATTCATTTAGTCAATTCCAAATTTCATGCCTTTCATAATTCAATTCTTAACAACTCTAATTTCCACCATTTCCTCACATGTTCTTACACAAGTTATATCCATACAATAAGAAACATATTTATGTCATTCTACAAGTCATTATCTTGCCATAACATACATACCGAGTTAAACTATGATTTCACCAAATTTTCATGCCAAACATATTACTATTATTATCCATTTCCAATTATGGCTTATATACTCCATTTACTTGTCATTTTATGACCTAACATTCCATATACATGTTCACATATGCCATGTCACATTACACACACCATTCGGCCAAAGCACACACATTCACATACACATGGATTCCTTTCCAATTTTTTATGCCAAACCTATTATTTTAAGTCCATTAGCATTACTAAAATACCATTTTGCCTTTTTGTTACATCTAACACCATTAACACACAATTCCATACAACAATAATGCATAATTTAATACCCTCTACCTATTTCTATAGGAAACAGGTAAGGTGTGCTACTTCCCATACGGTCACCTATCCTTGGATTTCCCTAGGTGTCATTCATTTAACTTTTACCCAAGTTTGACCATCTTTGACTTAAACTATCCATTCCTTATTTCTATCCATTTATCCTCTTATTATTGCCTATCCTAGACTATTAAAACTTTATATTAGGAATACCAGACAATTATAGGCAATCGGGCAGCATAACGGCTATCCAGGTAACACACCCTAAATTAAATCTGCAAGAAAAACACTTCTAACTTAATTTTCCCATCACTCCTCATCTCTGGACCCTTCTGGTCCTCCTAAACAACCTCATATGACATCACACATATCATAAAACACAGGGTCTTAAACCCATCAACACACAGTTACAAATAGGTAAATTATCATTAACAGACAAAACTATACAAAACATATAAGTTTTCATCTTTTGTATCTATTTACATCCTATAACCCACATTTATCTTAATATATATGAGTGCCTATCTATAATAACTCAAAAGAAAAGAAAAATACCAAAAGACTTGATGGCAGCTACACTGGGGATGTCTGATGTTGATCGTCCCTCAATCTACAGCCTACGCATCGAAACAGCGACACGCTGAGTATAAAACTCAGTGGTGGAATAGGCCAAACATAATATGTCATACACATGCATACAGACATCATGCAACATAAAACCATTGCCATTGTTCTATTTCACTAAGTACAGCTTTGTTATTATACTCAAGTTCAGTCATTTACCTTTCAATTCAGTTCATTATCATTCGAGCCCAAGATAGATAGACAACACTTGAAAACACTAGATAGCAGGAACTATCCTGTGTAGTGGCCCACATTTTAGACCTAAGTAGATGCACCTACCTCACTCAATAGCAGGGATCAGTCCGTAGACCTCTCAACACTAGACTAGCAGATAATAGGGATCCATCCGTAGACCTCCCAATACCTGCAAATAGGATAGTAGGGATCAGCCCCGTGGGACCTCTCCTTACCTCGAATCATATCACAACAACCACAGGTGGATAGTAGGGAACAACCTTGTGGGACATCCTAATACCCACATACAATAGACGGGTAGTAGGAATCGGCCCAGATGGACCTCCCAATACCCAAGTGTGCAGAGTTCATCTCAAAACCTCGGACGCTGCACCCGCCACATCCAACACACAGCAGTGGCCCTAGGAGGACTAAACTACCTAGCAATTGCTAACTCCCTAGTTGACTAGTCAACCTATCCAATGGATGTCTAACTGATGGGCCAATTACTAAATCAGACTGTTAATCTTAATATCATTGATTCCCAAGTCCATTTTACCATAACAGAATGCACACAAAAAATCACAATTTTGCCTACGGTCGTAAAGTTACTATTCATATGATCAGTTTACGCAATTGACACTATTCATTTGGTCATTTTTATGTTTCATGCCAAGTCCAATTTTCATCTTTCCTTTACATTTTCATTCATAAACCATAATCATACCACAAGATACAAAATCATGCCATTTTACCATTCATTTCATACTTATATCATTAAGTTACTAATTCCCCCAAATTTAATACCAATTGTGCTACTACAAATGTTCA